>JAQIYA010000573.1:0-18870 GCA_034699355.1 Microtritia minima
CGATGACTGCGATGACTGCGATGAATCCCACCCCCAATCTATGGAAACGTTTAGCTTTATTGATGATTTATAAGCTGAACATTAGTCATAGTGGAGGTGGACTATGAATGCGCTCGTCTCTCATTAAGCTTTGTTTGTTTTAATAGCCATTTATTTAGTATTGCCTTCGCTTGCACTCAACTATGGACGAGTGGGAGAGCTCTTCAGCTGTTGTGCAGCTCTTGAATGACACGCCAAATGTCGATACCATTAGTGTTGATCATGAGCTGCATTGTGAGCATGATTTCGAAATGAACGATAAGAGTGTGGACGTAAACGAGGACACAGTGATAAGTAGTAGTGATGGAGAGTTTGCTAACGACGACGAAGACGAGTCGAGTAAAGAAGATTTCATTTCCAGCGACTCTGACATACCTATTGATGACATCGATAACATGCTCGAAGAAGGGTTAGCCGGTTATCAGAATAATAGCATTTGCAATACCAATGTTGCGAATAATAATGATATTAGTATTAAAAGAAAGAGGAAATTTGATGAAATTAAGTTAAATCCTCCGCACGAAGAAAGGAAAAAAATTGTTTTGAAAAGTAATATTTTACTCTTTTTGTTCGTTTGTTTATAATTGAAGTTAACTTTGAATTAAGAGAGGGATCAGGACTACTTCGAGGTACTTCCCGAGGGCTGGATTGAGGTGACGCACTTCAGCGGTATGCCTCTCTATCTGCACAAACAGACTCGCGTTTGTACCACCACTAAGCCTTATTATTTGGGACCCGGAAGTGCGAGGGTATGCCTAAGTATGCCTTTTGGCACTTAACGGGTTTTCAATATTTTTGGTTCGTTATAGAAACACGAAATTCCTTTGTCTGCGATACCATGTTTGCAATATAAGAGAGAACTCGATAAAGACAAAGAGGAAGCGATCAACAAAACTGACAAAAGTGAGGGCAACAGTCTTGAAGGTATTCAGTAGACATAACTTTTTAACATCTTATTTTTTAATATCTTAAAATGTTTTAGGAAATTCATCCCTACTCGCCAAAGTCGAAACTGTTAAGGAAAATAAAAAGGAAAAATCTCTTGATTACATGTCTGTTAGAAATTATTGCGAACGCCTTTTTGAATTTCAAACAATTACTATTCGCAAATTCAAGTAAGATTTAAATTAAAGGTCATTATCGCTTAAAAAATGGAAAAATTAAGCATTAAACTCCTTGTTTTTTTAAAATTTTAAAACTTAAATACATGAAAGTTAAAAGAATTAATTGCAATTAATTCATTATGCAAAATAGAGGGTCTTTGGAGAAAATTTGAGGTGTTTTGAAACAATTAAATGGGAGACTCAAACCTTTATTGTTGAATCCAATAGTTGATGTTAGCTTATAATTTACTGAATAAGTTTAAGCTCGTTGTATGTTTTAACCTTTATTTAATTATAAGCCATTACAAAGTTTTCTTCTCACAACACAGTATTTGAAATGAAATGTTTCGTTAACTATATAATGTAGAACATGGGCAGACAGAAGAAAACACACTCAGTTGAGAAAATTGCAACAAAGACCTTCGTTACCCGATGGCACAAAACTGATTACCTGTCCATTACCAAAGTCTGCAGATAATGGAGACGCAACTCCTGGAAGAAATTATCGTAAAGGTTTGTAAACAATTATTCATGATTCACATATTTTACTATTTTAGGACTTATAATTATAAATTTACTTTAGATTTATATAGAAAATAATTAATTATATCGCAATTAATTAATTATATATGCTTATTATATTAATTAATTAATAATTAATTCGTTGTTTGTTTTAATTGATCATTCAGTAATGACATAAGACCAGAGTTAGTATTGTAAAAGTATATACTTTCAAATATTTAGCTAACTCTAATGTTATTATTTTTCAGCATGTGTTAAGAACAACACCTTTTGATGATGCATTTCTTTTATATTATTTTTCAGAATTTGATAACATAAATTTTATTAGAACTAAAATTAGAGCTAAAATGAACTTTTATATAGTTTTTAATAACTAATAAACTAAATGCTAATAGAATTTGTGATGAATCCGGCGGGAAAGTCATTTGTATGCATTCTACACGAATTTGTTCAACACGCTGAACGAGTGCAACCAAAATATACATTTCAAGAATTAGGTAATAATTAAAAAAAAATATAAATATTTTTAAATAAATAACATACTTATTATAGAAAATGCGAGTATGCCGTACAGCGCTACTGTTATAATCAATGGCATGGAGTATGGCAAAGGTTATGGATGTAGTAAAAAGCAAGCAAAATCAGAAGCCGGTTAGATATGATTCTGTTATATAAGCATTTCATTTATTAAATCTCAATTTTTACTGCTTGTAAAAAAGTTATAAATTTTTATTTAATTTTATTTCTTAAATTACTTTAATTTTAGCTATATTTTATTCTTTTGGTTTTGTTCAATTTTTAATTATCGATTTTATTATTTTTAATTATGATTTCAATTATTGATAATGAAATTATTAATGAAACATTTATATGACTTAAGCTAGTTTTTACAACTTATTTATTTCAATATAGCATAAAAATTTATTTATGTTAAACTATACAAAATTTTTATTTACAAAAATTAATAAAAAATAAACTAAATACTTAGATATTATTGCATTTTATTATTATTACATTTAAATTTATATCAAAACTATTTTATTTACAAATTAATACCAAAATTGTTTTTGATTCGCAATACATTTAAGTCAATTATCGACCAAATAAATAGTTTCTTCGCTTTCTGTAAGTCTGTTCATTATTTTAATTTACGGAAATAATACCACTCCTTACAAGATTTTTAAATCTCGAATGTAGAGTTAAATCGTCCCGTTTTGATCCCATATTACACTATTTGCATCTATCAATAATGAGTTGTATCGACAAAACTTTCCAGATTTTCAGAACCCATTCAAACACCAATGCATACTATGAACATTTTCAAATGATTTCCCTAAAAATTGGATGTAACACTATTTAGATATAATTACATCCCTAGTAAAAATTTTGTTAGTATCACATGTAACACAGAGGCAGAGGAAACGGTACTATAGATTGTTTGTATTACAGATTTAACAAAAAGTTTAAAGAGAGTTTAATTTTATATGAATTTAATAAGTCTACTAAAGGAATGAAAAATATTTTCAACATTATGCACATACATGTAAAATTGCATCTTTCGTTAGAGACTCGCTTAATTTTGCATTCAATTTTATTGGAGGTAAACGGTAATAATTGATAAAATATTTTGACTTACAGCTCGCGCCACTTTAGAGATACTGATCCCTGATCTGAAAGAAATGACTGAAAGTGGTAATAAGAAATTGGACCCATCATTACAAGATTTAAGCGTATGTATTATATAAAAAGTGATTTTACATTTAATAATAGGCTTTTTATATATATTATTATATAACAGGCTTATTATAAAATCTATAATCTGATATTTGTTGTAATCTTTGCAATTGTAATTATTGATTGTAATTAAATGGTATGATTAAAGAGCGGACATTTCTGTTAAAAAAGACTTCTTTATTACAATATTAAACTTCTGTTAAATGAGTATAACGTTCGAAACAACTCTTAAAAGTAACTTTTAAGAAAATATTGTTTACTGAAAAAACCCAATTTATAGCTTATTTTGAGTGACAAAATCAAGTTTATAGATTTGAGATGTCTGTCTGTTTGTCTGTCCGGCTGTACGTCTCCCCCAACTGAAGGGAAGGAATAATAAATGGGCCAAATTTCGATATAAAGATATCTTTCAATAAAATACATACCGCGCGAACGTAGTGAGTGCTTAAGTGCTTTACGTCTTTTAATCAATATTAAAAATCATTGACTAATAATAGACACAATTTTACTTTTGAGAATCACTCAAAATGCATCATATTATTCAATTTAATTCTTTTTTTCTATAAATAAATAATATTAAATATATTGTAATTATTCTGAATTATTAGTAAATTTGCTATTTAATAGAAAAACCGAATTTTATTAGTTTTACCAGAAATACCCGCACTTTAGTTGTGATGCTGTTGAGCTTATTCTCTTTCAGTGCCTATTCAAACGTGTTAATTAAGTATTACAAGCAAAGTTTATAAGCATTTAAAAAATGTTGCTATAAAAGTTGCTAATTATGTTATATTTGAATGATTGATGAAATAAAATTTATTTGATTAGTTCTTCGATGACATTCGCATTGAAGATCCTCGAGTTAGCGATTTATGCGCCAAAGCTGGTCAGCACTCACCATATCAAATATTAGTTGAATGCCTTCGAAGGTATTTTTAATTATATGCTAATTAGTAATTGCATTTTAAGTTTGGATGACATTTTATGTTAGAAATTGGGGAATGGGTGACACCGATATAGAAACTGATGTGCGTCTAGTAAAGCATCAAAAGAACGAGTTTGTTATGAGAGTTGGAAAACATAAAGCAACTGTAATTTGTCGCAATAAGAGGGAAGGCAAGCAAAAGGCGGCTCAGGCTATACTTCAGTTATTACATCCGCAGATCACTTCTTGGGGATCACTTCTACGTCTTTACGGTCGCGGTTCGTGCAAAACCCCCAAAGAGAAAAAAGTAAGATAGATATTTGATTTTGACATAACACACATTGACATACGAACGTGTTTCTCGAAAATAAGGAAGAAGAGCAAAAAATTACTGAATTGCAAAATACTGCGTGTGCTAATCGTCCCAATTATGCTATTCTTAACAAACTAAAGGAAGAAATGCTCAAATTAAAAAATATGACTGTAAGTCGATTTCATAATTCTCGGTGTTTATTGATTTTATATTTTTAAATATAATATAATCATATAATAATAATTATAATTTTTTTACCATTAAAGGACGATAATTTACATTTTGGTAAATTCATACCGGAAAATGAAATGAATGCCACCTCAGCCTCAAATTTAAATTTAAATTTAAATTTGAAATGTGTTGATCTTTGATAATTATTTTATTTTAAAGTTATTTAACACATCTTTAAGTTTATTTAGTTAATAATCATTTAATAGTAAATTACATTTTTTAGATTCAATTCATATATTTTACACACATTTAGTGCTAATTTAAATAATAAAATAAATAATAAAACTTAAAATAAATAACTATTAGTAACAGAAAAATGAATTTTATCTATTCTAATAAAAAACAAGAATGAGTATAAAAACAGCTGATTTTATTTAATTTTAACTTAAGCGCTTACTTACTTCGTGTTTAAGGATTGTTAATATAGATAGACAAACGGACCGACATTTCAAATCCATAAGATAGTGTTTTGTCACAATCAGCTTAACTTACAACTACAACTTACAACTAGAAACCTGCCGTCTATTATAAAAATAAAATTTTAACATTTTTGTTCATTAAAAAATGCATAATTAAAAAGTTATTTTAGCATTGCTCTAACATATGCCTCTCTTGTCTGCCCCACCACTTCAAACCCTCTTTAATCTGCACTAACTTTACAGTTAATGTAATTCGATGTTTTAAAACTGGCGCTCCAAAACTGACGAATTGTGAGTGAAATGTATGGCTAAATAAAAGAAGAGAACGACTTGTGTATCACCGCTCTTATGATTCGCGATCCCCTTCTGTTTTGCTTTACTCTATTAATTGAGTATTATAGATGTGACTTACAATTATATATCATTTTATGTTCTAAAATCTAATTCAATCTCATTATTAATTTATTATTAATCAAAAGTTAAATATTTCTAATTTAAAAAAAAAAGATAAATAAAATCATTATTATTTATTAATATCTGTCTTTGTTTGAATGAAAGAATCTTATTTTTGATCAATCAATGAATCAAATTATATTTTTATAAATAAAATATAATAAATACTTTTAAATATGATGTAAAGAAATGGATATATAGTTAATAATTTTTACAATGAGATGGAAAATAAATTATACAAAGAAGAAAAGTTAATTCTATAAAGAAAAATATGATAATTTTGAGCGTTGGCGTAAAAAGTATTGTCAGTAGTAAAATGAGTATTTTTAGTGGAAGATATTTGCAAAATATCTATCATAATTAAAGGACGGATATATATGCATTTATTTTCCTTAAATATGAAATGCAAGTATGCTCTTAAAAAAATTTTAAACTATGCAGTTAAATATAACTTAACTAAAAGTCACCACTAGTAGTAAAATTTGATTCCGTATTCAAGTAAAAAATAGTTTGAATGTCTATAATATTTTCTGAGGCAAAGCTATCGGACACACGTTTTAAGTTTTGCTTCAGAAAATGCTGTAAACATTCAAACTATTTGTTGCTTGAATACGGAATCAAATTTCACTTTTAGCGGTGACTCTTAGTTAAGTTATACATAACTTCAAACTCATCTAAAGTCTAGCCTTTTGTCACTTTTGAAAGTTTATTACAAGTAAAACATTATTCTGATGAATAGGAACTGTAAAGCTTTCGAAACGTTTATAAGATTAACGTAATAATTAAGTTAATCTTATTTGATTCATAAGATTTTCTAAAATCTATTTAAAATGTTATTATTGGACAAAAATTAAACATTAAGAATAAAATAATATTTTATTAGAATTTTCTTAAATAATCTGATAATTGACTTAATAATACATAATAATAAATGCATTTTTGTATATTTTGTTCATTTTATTTACAAATAAATATCACATTTATAATTAATATTAATTTAGTATTGCTTACAAATAGCTTCATTATTGCTAAATTTCAACAAATTAGGCACAAAGGTATGCAAATATGCGCATATATGCATGCGATAATGCGATGCATGCAATCATTTTTTAATTTAAATAATACCATGATTTCTGTTTATAAAATTGTAAATATATACTGATTTTAAAAAATTTAAAATTATAAACTTTAATTATTTTAATTTAAGTTTAACCTCATTTTTCATTGTTTAAACTAAAAACTTTATTTGAAATTTCATTTTCAATTCTTTAAAATGTTGTGTTAAAATTCTTTCATAATAAATTGAATGCTAAGAATTTTATGATAACACATGTTTCTTATTTAATATAAAACTTTAGTATATAAAAGTTATTATTTTAGCCAATAGTAAAAGAAAAATATATTCTCATACAGTTAGTCGTTATAAAAATACAAATGCTTTTACTGCTCCAAAATTTCGTTTGTAATTTATTTTGTTTATAATAAATTGCATTATTATTGACTCGATGTTTACTCTTTTAAATAAATGAATAATTTACTATTATTTGCTCAAATTTGCATTATTTTACTCTAATTTTATAACTAATTATCATACATTTAACCTTAACTTTAGTATCAATATATATACTCTCCTAATGTACTGTTTGTGTAGGGAATATGCAAAATATGCAATGCATATGCAAGCGAAAAATAGCAATGACATGCTTTTGCAAACTCAACATAAGCTAAAATGCAATTTCCTAATTATTGGCATATCATTTGGTCGTCAAATAAGTAGTGACACAAAGTAACGAATAATATTTGAATCTTAATTAAGATTAGATCATACATTATGATTGATTCAATTTAATGAACACATATTAAAGTTTATTTTTTTGAAAATTTTGTTGTCGTCATCAGAAAAATTGCAGTCGAGATCCACATTAGATATGATGCGCTTTGATTTCGATATATTTTAAAATAAACAAATAATAAAATTTAGAATAAACATTTGCTTGATTTTGGGCAATTATAAGTATAATCGGTGATATAAAAAATTATCAGGTGACCTTTGACCTCTATGTTAAAGGTAAAAATGAATATCTCCCATATTACAAGGAGAATAACATCAAATTTGGTAATGCAAGGTCTGCTCGCACTATATTTATTAACAATTTTTATTGACAATAACTTTAAGAAATAACCGGTTTTATAGCTTAATTTAATGTCCAAAATATTCGGTTATTTCAATTTATCCTTAAATAAAAAATGTAAGATTTGAGTTCGAATTATTTTTACTCTCTTCATATTCACCAGATATTGCAACTTCAGATTACCATTTGTTCCGTTCTCTGCAGTTTTCTTTGTGGTAAAATTATGCAAAATATAGATGAAGTCGAATCGAGATGTTTAACTTCTTCAGCTCAAACACGAACTCCTTCTATATATGAGTAGAATCGAAATGTTGTCGCAAATGATAGCGAATATATCGTTAACTAGTATTTTGTAAAATAACAAATTTGAATTTAAGTCACTTTCGTCATTAATTACTTGACGACCCAATAATTATTGCATATATAAGTTATTTTTGCATAATGTTGAATATGTGGTTCCGTTTGCAGGAAAATATTGCTGTTGATTACATGATTGTGCTGAACATGTGTCATACGAATGAGGATGACTTGCAGGCAATCCATTCCTGTTTAATTAATTAATTCAATAATTAAATAAATTTGTATAAATAATTTATTAATTTTCTTTTGAATGTTAAAAATTTATAATTATATTAAATAAAATTTGAGTTTTATAAAATGAATTATTTATATTATGTTAGATATGAATACAGTATACAGTATACGGTACTTATTAATCATTTTAAAATATTTTATGTGATTTAATCAGTTTCTAATATTTTATTTATTATTATTTAACAGTATTTAAATAAAATGCGAATTCTTATTTGATTTGTTTACAAAATATGCTTTAATACATATGTATATAAAATGGGCAAATATTTGTGAGGAGTACATACCAGTCTTCCATATCACAATCGCGAAATCCTTTAGCGAAAGGGTTACTCGCTATTTTAAGTTGAGTGATCTATACCAACAAATACAGCATCGAAAGGATTAGAATCATTTTCGAAGAGCTTCCAAAATCTTCGGCATTCTTTGTTAGAGATATTTTTCAAAATATTATAGACTAAATAACATACTTTTAGCTATCATAGGAGCAGGGATTTTGGTTTAAAATTGATTTCATTATTACAAGCTTAAACTTAGGCAAAACTTTATATCTTTACAACAACTTTAAATAATTTTTAATAATCGAAACATTCAAACTTTGGCAAACTTAGACAATATTACTTAAAAGCTTGTCCTCAATTTAGTCAACTCATTTAGGCAACAAAAAGTTGCCTAAATCGAAATTTTAAAAAATAAAATATCTTAACCTAAGATGCTTTATTATGCATTTAATTTTTAGTTACATGGTTTTCGGGGTAAATATTAGTTTTAGATTATTTATTTATTAATAATTCTATTTTTATTCTTCAAAATTAACTGAAAAATTATGTCCATCTCATAACTATTAGACAGTCAATACATTTGTGTTAACAAAGCAATAATTAACACAAAGTGTCTAAAATAGCGTTTGTTGGTCACCACATAGCAAAAGTAGTTTTATATTTATTAATATAATCTCTACTTTCAAAAAATATTTGCCACAATCTAATAATTAGTTCAATTGGAATTATAAGAATATTTTGTCGCTTAAGACGAAAATACAGAAATGCAAAATTTTTAGCATTACTTGTATAGCATTTTATTTTAGGCAAATTATTGTTGAGCTAAAATCGACAAATTGCCTCAATTAGGAGTGCCTAATCAGGGACTAATGATATTAATTTATGCTATAATTAAGTAGTAGTAAAATAAAACTTAGTAGACTATTATTTAAAACAAGTTTTCAATGAATTATTGTCTCTTCAGATGCTTTTGCCATTCACTCAAAATATAAATTTAATCAATTATCAATTCATGATTTACCCTATGATTTTGATAAGCAGTTACTGCTGTAAATCTTGTTTCCGAAAATGTGAAAGTTTTAAAATTTTCTGTCATATCTGTGTCTTCATCTTTGGCCAAAACATAGAGCACATGAAATCTAGGCTGATAGCGATGCATTGAATTAAGTATTATCTGCGTGTAACAAACTTACATCAATTATATTCAAAGTTAAATAAGTATTAGAAAGTTGACTTTCAATTTTAGTTATATTTAAAGCGCATCATTAATTGACAGTAATTAATTTGCACCACTCATTACGTTCAGTATAATTATGTTGCTGTACAGCATAACTAACTCTATTTTGTATGTAAATGAGCATAAGTTGGTGCACGAAATATAGGTAGTGTAAAAAAGTTGCAATTATCGATAGTTGGAAAGACGTACGTGTCCGTTGTCGTCCAATTGGTTATTAGTGAGCTTGACTTTGTCGAAAGAAATGATTTGCTTCATCCAATGAACTCCTTTCGCTGGTGAGTCGGGATGAACGTGTATCCTCGGCGGTGTGCTCGGATCACCTTTGCCTGCCACCACCCAACTAGAGCTATATTTAATAAATACAGTCAAACTTCGATATAGTGAACCACACTATAGTGAACTTTTCGGTATTGTGGACGCATTTTACAAGTCCCTAACTATGCTTAATGTTTAACTAGTGTGAACATTGCAATTAATTGCATTCAAATTTGCAAATTTGCTTTTGCTTCAAACTTCTTCATTTGTCACATATGCTTAACTTGAAGGTAAGCTAAATTTGAAACTTAAAGATCCTCTTTTTAGTTTCAGTTTACATTTTATGTCTCTTATTGTTATTCTTATTTTTTACGAATAAAATATATTTAAATAAGTTAAAAGGAAGCTTTTCTTTTTATATTTCTAAAACAATTTATTAAAAGAGTCGATTATAACGAAAAGTATAATGATATTTCTAAAGACTTCAAATTAAAAAATAAATCAAATATGGCAAGAATTATAAAAACTCTTGAAAAAACAATAACATGTTTAAATGTTTAAAATTATCTATTTGTAAAACTAAGTACATATTTATAACTGATTTTTTACAAATAAAACAAACCTTATTATGCCTAATATTATCTTTTTTCATGATTTTTCATTATACTTAACGCTTTAGTATAATGAAAGAAATTTTTGGTGCCGAGAGAGTTCACTATATCGAAGTTTTACTGTAACTTTAATATGATATTTGAGAATACAATAATGAATAATGAATACAATAAACCTATGAAACGCATATCTATAACGTTTGTCATCCACTGGCATAAAGTCCATCATCAATATGTAATCTGATGTGGGATCCATTCCTCTCAGTTTGATTTGAAATGTTGGAAACGCTCTTCTATTTAAATATAGAAACAGCTCAAATGAATCGAAGCGAAACGACACTTATCGATGATTTACATTTTTACAGCCAATTTTTAAATCACTTTGAATTTACGCCAAAATATTAACGCAAAATACAACTATAAAGTCGATTATGATTAAATTGCATACAGAAGTGCAGTCGTTTATCGAATTGATGAACACATTTGGTTTGGAAAAATTTGTTCATAACAATGGTTCATCTTTATAAATTGCTATCTAATAATTATAAGATACAAAAGTTATGAAAAATGATCAGTTATTTTTTACTGTTTCAAATTTTAAAATCAATTATCAAACACTTGTCGTCTCATATCATTAAGTGTATACATTATATATGATTAAATGCATTGATGCCAGATTGAACTAAATATTTTTGAATACTATTAATGTTACTTTAAGCATCAGAATTTGTAAATGTATTTCAGTAACTTCTAATTCTTAAGAACTTTATACAAAGACATTTTGTTAATCAAAATCTAAACATAAAATAATTAAAGCACTAAAAAGCAGACACTTTAGAATTATGTCTATCAAAACTAGTTCTGATTTTATACATTAAACTTCAAACTATATTTTATTAATCCTATTGTCAGACTTGTTGCCATTATTTTATTTACCAAACTTATTAAGGTTTCATATTTAAATGTATAGATTACATAGATTTCTAATTTTAAGTTTTGTCTGCAAAAGTTTAAAAGACATTTAGCTTTTAGTTCATAATATCGATAAAATTTACTATAGGATTGTATCAAATATACTCAAAAATGTGTTCATAAAAATCATTTGTTCATATTATCGGATGTTCATAATATCAGTTGATTATAGTGTTAAAAGGTATTGAAATGGTTTTTTATTTCTGTTAATAAAAAGCATTTGTTTGTAAAATCGGTGTTTCGTAATATTGATAAAGGATTGTTCGGTTATTTAATTAGAATTGTTGTTTAATATAGGTATAGACTTGATTTAAGTTCAAACCCTTCATAATTTCTTGTGTACTATTTGTGTTATTCTTATAAAATCAAGTTTGTTAGTTATTGTGGACCAAAGATTAAGTTGCGTGTGTGTGACTTGGAGTGCGTGCCACCCATGATGCACAACATTGTGCAGCGACTGTTGCGAGAATAGGCCACATATAGTTATATACCGATTTAACGAATACCATATACCGCACACTACATCCCACTCAATCAAGATGTATACATTATAATCATTTACATAACTTTATTTCCTTAGTTAGACTTTGATGCTATACAGAGACACACGTATTACTTAAGCACTGCTTCTCTCAGTCAGTTTTATGTGAACCACATTTGTATTTCTTCTTACATATAAATTTACTGTTGACAACAACAACAACTTTTACTCAACAGTTACTCTCTTTTAACAATTACATTTGATTTCTACAATATACGCGATTTCCCACATTGCCTTTCGTCGCAAGTCTGGACCGACAGTCCAGCGACTGCCTCTGTCCACCAAAGTAAATGAAGAGACTATGAAGTGTATAAACTTTAAAATATTAATTTATTTTATAGTATGTTAACGGCATTAGTATTTAACTGTTTTTTAGCTGAAGTTTATAATTAAACGCATTTGTAATTAATTAAAATAAAGATAACAATTTTTTTATCTGCTCAAAAACTTCTAAAATCTGTTAAATTTCAACAAAAAAAATTTAAACATTAAATTATAATACATGTATTGTATATAATACAACAATTTATCCATTTTTTGGTCCAGGTTTGCCATATCGTTGACTGTCAAGTACTTCACAGTATGTGATGGCATGAGGTAAACAATTTATAAGAAATTTAAGAGGTTTGACCAGAAGAAGTCAGAATTGATTCTTCTTTAATGAGACCAGAATTAATCCAAAAAGCACAACAAATTTCTTTTAACACAGATATAATCGAAAAATAAAGTTACCATTTAGTGATCTTAATTAAGCATAATTTAAATTATAAGATAAACAAATGTATTTATGGCTCTAAATATGCGCTTAATATTAAATTATAGAGCATAAACTTATTGTCAAGAAGTTTACAGTAAATCTATTAATAAAATTTTTATTAGTGACAACAAATATAATATTAAAGCAGATCCATATGGAGATTCTTTTATGAAGTTTTGATTTTTTTAAAAATTAATATAAAGATTTTCCTTATATAGCAAATTCTGTTAAGATAGTCTGAAAAATATGTCAGAAATTAGTGAAACCATTGCAAAAACGTTTGCAAAGGGTTTGATGAAGAATATCAGAAAATCTTTTGCCAATTGGTTTCAAAGGTATTTACAAACTTATAAGGATTAGATAATGGCTAATTTATAGTTGTTTACATCGCTTACAGTTTTTACTAAAATCTATTTATTATAATTTAAAATTAATCTCATTTTAAATGTGGTTTAATTGCTTATGTGTCAAGCATTATGTTTAATATTTCTTTAATTCATTAAAAAGTGGCCATATTTAAAGAACATTGATTTATTAATCTATTTTTATTTATTTTTATTTAGAATTAAGTTTAGTTTATTATTTCTAACGGGTTAAACAAACTATTAATTTGCAATAATGGTAAATATAATTTATAATTTAAGAATATCATGTTTCGAAATTAAACATTCCAAAAAGCAACTCTTAATTACTAAACTGTTAACAAACTCGATGAACAGTAATTTCTTAATTAGGATTTTTACTTTGGATTAATTCAAGAATGATATTCTTAATATGAAAAATACTCGAAAATCTGACCACAACTTGAACTAAAGTTCTAAAAGCAGATAAAGAGAATTCCTTACTGTTTTTAATTAGTTATTAATTAACTTTTAAAACTTAAATGAGAAACAAATTTTTGTTACTGTTTCATTACAGCCAAAATAAAAATGAATTTGAATAATAAGATGAATTTTAATTTATTCTTGAGTGATATTATGTCAATAAATGTTTATATTGCATAAAATAAAATACCTAACTTTAATTATTCTAGACATGATCAAAATGATCATATTTGTAATTTTTTTATGTTGTGTGTTTACTTGTTTATCTAACATGTGATAAACAAGTAAACACATAACATAAATTTTTTTATTATTTTTAATAAAAATTCATATTCGCTGATAGCTAACAATAGACTTTAAAATGACTTTTAATGAACTAAAGATTTAACGAATAGCTTTTGATAATGAATTATTTATTAATTTATCGATAATTTAATTTATTAACTTTGGTAAAATCACTATTTTTATGCCTTCCATATCAATCAATTTATTTATATAAATTGAAATTATAATAAAAATTAAATAAATTCAATAATATGATGCATTTTACATAATTTTTGAGTAAATTTTATTATTTTATTAATTTACAAATCAATGAATTTTTATATTGAATAAAAGAAAGCTTAACTTCAACAGAAACATGGCTTTTCTATATGAACAAAATATTCACATTTACAAAAAATATTATAATCAAGATTTTTTAATAAACATTTATCTAACTTTTCTTTTTCAAATCAAATTGGTTTTAATAATTTGTTTAATTTAATTAATTTCATAATTAATTTTAAATATATTTCTAACTTTTGATTTGGTTATTAAAAATTACTTATTCTTTCTAATAAAAATGCATATCAGCTAAAGGCTAACAATTGATTTTGAAATGAATTTTTTTTAACTACAAATTTTAAAAATTTACTTTTGCTTATTTACTTATTTGCTTTAAATGATGGATTTACTTGTTTTTTTTTAATTTTTGACAAATTGCTTTACTTTTATGAAGTTTTCTCTTATAATTTGTGTGTAATAAAAAGAGACTTTCTCGTGTCAAATCAGATTTAGACTGTAAACTTAATCCAGTTATTTCTTTATGCGGACTTTGTCTATATCTAAATTTCAAATTTCACAATTAACAACTAAGTCCATATTTTTATATGTAATTTGTTTTAATTTTGGTAAAAACGAGACATTATATTAATGTTTAAAATAAAAAAAACTAAATTTATTATAGGTTTAAATGAATTAAGTATTTGAAAGGATAAAAGTATATAACACGTGAGATATTCAATTTTCAGAAAAAATTATGATTAAGTATATCCCAAATCAATTTTATCAGTTTATAATATATAGGTTGATCAATAAAATAGTTTATGATTCTGCGCCTAACAATTTAAACGCATGTAACAGCTCTTAGAAAAAAGATAATTACATTATTTTAATTTAATTATTTAATTATTTTAATTATTTTACATTATTATTTAACATTAGTTTCTTGTATAATATAAAATGTAATTAGCTTTACATTGCAATCAATTCATTCTTAATAGCAGAACGAATTTAAAGTTTATTGAATTAAATACTGAGTCTAGAGTAATGGTTAATAAAGGATTTAATTTCAAAACAAAGTTATGGATCAAAGTAAAAATTCAAGTTTCGTTGTAGTAATAATTTTTAGATAAAATTGTCTCATTCGGCATTGACTAGCATTAAATTTTCGAAAACAATTTGAATTCTAATAAAAATTAGTTTTTTAATAATAATGAATTTAGATTAAACTTAATTATTTGTTGTCATTTTGTCAACATTCATAACATTTCTTCAAAATGATACTTTACTTTATAATCAATAAAATTTTAATCACTTATGCATCGATAAATTTAATTGCATTAATGTATCACTGATACATTAATATGTGTTGATAACACATGTTAATCAAAATAGCAACATTTATTTAACAGTTATTATTAGATTCATATTTTCAAGAAATTTCCGGAAATTTTCTAAAAAATAGTATATTTAAAAATTATACAATAATTTTTATTTATAATTTTTAAGTATAAAATTTTAAAATTGATGTTATTTATTAACATTTGAAACAGCATTGTATGCCAAATAATGGTCAATAATGGGCATACAATGCGAAATAAGTTTACAAGTTTACAGTTATTCTTAAATTGAAACATTGAGACACTTGGTCTGGTAAAAGCATTTTTGTAAACACCAAACGAATCTGGATTTTAGCTTTAATACGTGTTCGCAGTGCATGTCAACTGAGACAGAATGATCAATGACTATCAGGACTCACCATTCATACAGTTTACGAGCAATAAGTACAGCTAAAATTTAATGTTAAGCTTCAAAGATTAAAAACCTTAAAATTGTGATGTCATGTAGAAAAGGAAACAAAGTTTTAACTGTTGCTGAAAAAAATCTCAACAAATTAATAATATTGAGTTTGACTTTTTATAGACAATAAATTTTCTTATTAATTCATCTTTAGTTCGGAGCTTTCAAGATATAACTCATTTTACAGCTATGAATGATTTTACAGTTTATGCAGATTTCGGCCGTCGTAAGCACTCGACCGTATGCTAAGTATCAATACTGATCCTATACTCTCTACATATGCAGAGAGTATATGGTTGTATATCCTTGAATAAGTTGTAACACCATTCCAGATACAGATATGTAGGAAACAGTTTGGGTTAGTGTTGGGGCGAACATAACTATGGGCTTATGCTGTGGTTTGTGTGGTTTGGAAGATGAATATGGAGAGTAGCAGAGCAGAGCTGAGCATCGCTGCAATTTAATAACACACTTGTCACCTTCTCGGGGGTCTTTGACAAATGAGTTGGCATTAAGCGAGCCATTAGCCAACTTCAACACACACATGGCTAGTGCTGGTGTCTCACAAAAAATGAACATCAATGAACGTCTATGAACGTCACCTCTTTATAGGCTTCCAGTGAATTATGTGTTGTGTCGAGCTTTAGCAATGATTTTACAGTTTGTGCGCACATTTCTGTCATCATTAGGCACTCGACCCTATGCTAAGTATCAATACTGATCCTATATATGTAGAGTACATCAGAGTATATCCTTGAATAAACTGCAAAACTATTCCGTTTAGACTAAAATTGCTAAGTTTTACTTTAATTCTTTGCATCTATTACTGAATTAAATCTTTTCCGATCATTTGCTTACATTTCATATGACATTACGGACCATAATCTATGGATTGGTTAAAATGAGCAATGTTTGCCAATGTTTGGTCAGTTTCGTCGACACCAGTTTCAAACCAATTTTACGCACAAAATCTTGTTTTACAGTTTTTTATAACCTTTTGACAAATGAATTTTTTGTTTATTTGTCAGCTATGGTTTTGTTAGATTCCTATAATTCTTTATGCCATTACTTATGAATAGCTTACTGACATTAGTCTAATTCATGTGAGAATTTTGCCAATTAGTTGTGTGGTATACCTGTTTTCTATTAACTTAATGACTAATTACCTAATCTTATTGTTAACATAATTTGGCATACATTGGGCCACAAGTAGGCCACACTTGAGGCCACACACAGGGCCACACACATCACATAGTTAGTCATGTCAGACCCTCTCATGACTCTTCACATGACATGACAATTTGAAGCATCAAATATCGCATAACAAAACTTTATGAATTAGCTATAGCTGGGCATTGATATTAGTTAGGATAGCATTGCATATGGCATAGACATCATAGACATCATAGACAGTGATAGAGAGGCATATCTGGTTTGCATACCTTCCAGCCTTAGTCACTATCATTTCAGTGCCGAGTTCGTTGAATTCATCCCACAAGCACTTCATCTCTAGAGTTGCTTTAACTGTCCATAACTTTGGATGTATGTGGCGATCATTACTCTTGTGTTGCTGTTCATACGAGCCGATGTCCGACGCGGACAGAGTGCACAACGACGGCGAAACGCAACAATTGTCTTCTCCTATTCTCATGACGGCATTTGACACTTTCGGCCACAATCTTATAAGACTGCCTCAAACTTAACTTAACTTAACTTCACTTTCAAAACTGTTTCACTGCTCTCTCGTTAAAACTTATTTTGAAAGCCTATGCAGTGAATGATTAGACGACGTTATTTGTGCGCACAGCGAGTGTTGGCGTATAGATGTAGCGTTGCTATTGGTTGCCGACGATTGGTGTGACATGTGATGCAGTCATTTGGCAGTCATAGGTCGCGATGCGATTCAGTGCATTAGTGATGGCCGTTTTAACCCTGGGTTAACCTTTTTAAAAGGTTAACCCAGGGTTAAAAGCAGATTTTTAACCTTAAGGTTAAGGTTAAAAGTTAAAATAAAATTAACCTTAGGTTAACCTGAGTTAACCCCGTTAACCTTTTTTTATATAAAATATCTAAAAAAATACTTTATTCTAATAGAAATAGTATACAATAAAGTAATGTATACTTAAAATAAAATATGAAAATTGAAAATTTATAACTGATACGCTTTGTAACTATCGATCCTATATAGATAAACATTTTGAAATAATTTTTGCATTAGATATACAAAGCAAATACAAGCAATTTAATAATATTTATAATAATTATAATAATTAAAATTTTAATAATTTTATTAAAATTTTGATTTTAAAATGAGTTGATAAGAAGTTAAAATTATTAAAGATTTAAATAAAGTGTAAAAATATTGAAATGATGAAACTGAAGAAAATCAAAGTTTGAGAGATAAATATTTTAAATTCATTAGCAAGAATTTAAAATGCAAAAATTGTAAGAAAGAATTTAGTACTGAATCAGCCTATTCAGCACTTAAATATCTTCTTAAGTATTATAATTAGTAATTTTATTAATTATTTAATAAAATAAATTTTGAATATTTATGTGTTTTTTATATTAAAGGTTAACCTGGGTT
>JAQIYA010000574.1:0-18868 GCA_034699355.1 Microtritia minima
CCATTCAACAACTAATATTTAATTATAAATTTATTTGAATAAATAATATATAAAAATTTATGTATAACATGGAAATACATTTACAATTTATTGCAAATTCTCATTGTATTTTTAAATTAAAGATTATATATTTCAATATTTAACAATACAGGTAATATAACAAATTTAATGACTTAACAAATAGGTTTGCTAAACAAATAATAAATTTTAAGCAAGAAATTTAAAACAAGTTTAACATTATTTATTTATTAAATAAATATCGATTTTAAACTGAACAATAAAATACTATTGACGACATGTACATGTATTCACAAACATTACTGTAACAATAATAATTTCACTGTTATTATTATAATTAAAATAATAATGCTTCAAATTAAATCAAAATTAATACGAAAAAACTTTATAAATACCTTTTAGATATGGTGCACAAGCTTTTTCAGTGGTGGCTAAGCCTAATAAAGGCAATAAGAAAACGGGCATTAAAGCAGTTATTGGGAGAGGCACGGGCTCTGTGGCCCAGTATGTGGCCATCAGTAGCACTACGTAAGCACATCGCGATTCTTGAGTGGCGTTAATTAGCAGAAGTGGCAAAAGCAATATCGGTGTCGCAATCAATACTATTTTACGCCAAAAACGAGATATTCTGTAAATCATTTCGAAACTGCTATGCATTTTTTTTTTTGCAACAAAAATTATTAAAACTCTTTTTTATACGAGTTTAACAAAACAAAGATAATAAAAGAAATGTTAAAATCAATAATACTGGTAAAGTTTTTGACAATTCTATTATTATTAAATCGCTGGAATTGGTTCGTCACTCTTCATTCACTTTTACTCTGCTGTTCAAACATTTACAATTAAAGATTGATCAACAAAACGTGATTTTCAATAGAGTTATAAAGTTTCTCTCTTTTCAGTGTATTTATATATAAATGTTTGCATATAAAATAATCGTCTCTTTTTACCCTATTATCGTTCATAAGTAATATTTATTCAATCAGGCTATTACTTATATATCATTACTTGCTTATAATCAGTTCAATATCTTTTTTCTTAAAATTAGACATTTGATATCTCAAATTTGATATAAGCCAATGTCAACGCATGTTTTACTCGTCTTCATAGCTAATACATAGATTATATTGATTACTAACTTATAAGCGGCGAACAATAAAGTTTTGATTACAATTTGTATAATTTATTAATTCAAAGGTTAATTTTTTAGTTATTTTGTTAAGTTTCTTCTATTATTGTTATGTATAAAATTATTTAAGAAACAACATCATGATTGTGTTTTAATGGAAATAATTAAACAAGTCATTGTTTTCTAGCTAAACAGTATTGTGGTTATACTGTATTTATAAAGTTTTATTTGTCAGTTTATTGCAGTGCCGTAAACCATACTTTTATTCAGTACTAATTTTATTGCATTTCTTATTTATTTCAAAACTTTATAATTCTTAGAAAAGCAAATTTTAATTTAATAAGAAATTAAATGTACTTACAATTACTTGTTAGTCTCGAATTAATAAACTTATAAATTCCTCACTTATTCAATTTATTAAAATATGATAAAATGTTTTAGCGTTTCATTGAAGCAGTGATGGTCAAGAGGGAGGTCAAGGAGGTGTACACCTCCCTAGCATTTTTGAAAAAATGAATTCATTTTTAGGTTTGTTGAGGCTATAAAATAACAATGAATATTTTAAATATTGTTGTCGTTAATATTTCACTTCTATGTAAAAAATTTAAACCCGAAGATATTTATAGCGCCGACGAGTTTGGTTTATTGTGGCGATTACTACCGAATAAGACATGAACTGATGGAAAAACATTGTGGTGATTGTAATCATCACAAATTAAAATCAAATTTTAAAGTTAATGAGCCATAGAATAGTGTTCATTAACTAAGGTATAGGCGAAAGTGAAGGTTAACTGTTTTAATAAGTAATAATTACGTTCTTAACGTAAATAAAATTAACAAAATTCAATTATATATTATAAATATCATATAAATTAATCCTTATCTTTATTTTTTATACGAAGAATATATGTCTAGCATTACATCTCAATTTTCGTTTAAGTCCATTAATTTTTTTGCAGAATTTTCTGCAACTTTTTTGGAATTATTTTTTCAATTACATGGCCTTTCTGTGGATTTTTAATAAGAATCCATTAAATCTAATATCTATTTTATAAATATCTTGTAATTTTACGAGATATCGATTGTTTTATACTTTCATCAACAAAATGTTTAATTATCAAACTTATTGCTGCTTTTTTTATTATCGAAAACACAATTAAAATTATAAAATTTCAAAATTCTTTTTATAAGTTCTTCACTTTCTTTGGAAAGCATGACAATTCAAACAGTTATTTCGCTTTATTAGATAATATAATTCAATGCATGAATATATAGGCTTTCGCCTTATTTATATTCATTCAGTTGTTAGACCTGACTGTTCACTGTCCGCAATGGACAAATGTGCTCAAGTGGTAGATATCCCTTAAGTTAACATAATTTATATATTTTTAATTCAATTATAGCAACAAATTTTCTGAGCAACGAGTAGTTGCTATTATCGATTATCAACAGTAATATTTTATGTTTATTTAATATTTGAAAATTAAAAATGCTTCGCTTCTCTATTAAGTGTTAAGCTGACACTCTCTTTGATCGCGTTATCAATAATTATAGGGACCGGAAAATTCGAGTCTAACCAAAAATAACCGAATTTACTCGAAAAAATAAAATTTTCGTTAATTCAATAAAATGTATCAATTTATGTATAACAGCGGAGAATTTAATTAAAATTATTAAATTTGAAAAAGGATTTATTAGATTGACATCAATATAAATCTTTTCAATATTTCATTAGAAAACTAGAAAATACTAAAATTACATTAATTCAAATCAAATGTAAATCAAAATAAAGCTTTTCATTAATTGAAGAAACCAAAAATTTAAACCAAATTTAATTAAAAGGAGCTTTACTTTGAAAAATTAAATCATTTGTTGGAAAAAATATTCCGATATTCAAACATTTATGTCAACTGAAAATAGTTTTGACTTCAAATTTCAAACTCAATTCGCCAATTAATTTCTGTTGATGTCGATGTTGAGCCATCACTTGCAATAATAAAAGTACTTTGTCTGATAAACCAACTTTCGCTCACGAATTGGCTGTCCATGAATGGCATTGTTTGCAAATACGAGCCAAACTTAAATGAGAAGCAGGCCTTCAAGTTCTTCGATAAGAGCGACGATCTCTGCCTCTTTCGATATCTTCTCCAACTGTTCCTTTTCCAGGCTTTTCCTGTCTTTCTTCTTAAGCGACTCAATGTCTCGCAGTTTTTTCTTCAGATTTCTCAGTCGTTTGGTCGGATCGGTGGTCAACGGTTGGCCGAACTGATTGCGGGCAAACGCGTGATCGGACTCGCGTGACACGCATTTGCCACTCGTCTTATCACTATTGCTGACCACTGGAGCGGACTCTCGATCGGCGGTCTGTTTGTGAGCCTTGCTTTTGCGTGTTTGGGACGCGAGAGGAGTGGACACGAGTCCTGGAATGGGAGCGCTGTCGCGCTCTTGTCTCCACTGTTTGCCTTTCGACATATAGATGGGCACCTCTTCCTGCGGCACATATCCCTCCTTAACGCGCCTTTCCTTACGCCAACTGCCGTCCGGTCGTTGAGACGACGCGATGAACTTCGAGCCGCTCGACTGCAGCGACATTTCAACATAGAAAGGGATAATTGATAGGTAATTGTCACGCTATTGGGCTGTAGTGTACGATATTTTCTATATAAATAGATGAATAGCTGATCCAATTGTTTGCCACTAATATTAATGATATCGCAATTGGATTGTATTATGGATGCAAAAAACGCTCACAGCTGTGACGCGCAAACGCGTGTCAGTCATGTCGAGGTCTGTATGATGTGCTCATGTGTGCTATAAGTGTGTTCAATATTGTGGTAGAAATGTATTCAAATATGTAACAAATAGCTCAACGAAATTATATACTCCATACTAATTAATGATGAAAAAAGTTTATAATGAAAGTTCTTATTGAAAGTTAAGTGTCAGTTGTTTTCATCAGTGATATCTTAACACATTTCGGTTAAATAAACTCATAAAATTCGGTTATAAAATTCGGTTATAAAAATTTATAGGCCAAAAATTGTCCAAATTCGGTTTTCTGGGTTTTATAAAGTCCAAAATTTCTATTTTTATGTTAAATATAAAATTTACTTATCTGGATAATAAATTATATTTAACACAATTTATTTATAAATTTTTAGTACTAAAAGAATTAAATTGAATAATATGATGCATTTTGAGTAATCTTTAAGAATAATTCAATAATACTTTACATATAATTAAAAAGAACTGCTAAAACTATATATTGGTCTCTAAAGTCAATTATATTTCATGTTTGACAACTTAAAAGTGTACTAACGATGGCATTAAACTTTGCGCATCAGAGGTCCATTTCCTGAATGGGGGGGCAGACGGAAGGACAGAAAGACATCTCAAATCCTTAAGCTTGCTTTTGTCAAACTCAAAACCCGCTAAAAATAACGATAAATTTTTTTGAAAAATATTTCTTAAAAGTCATTTTTTAAGAGTTGTTCTGAACGTTAAACCCATGTAACATAAGTTTAATCTTGTTATAAAGAATTCGGTTTGAACCGAAATGTCCGGCCTTTAGTGATACCAATGATAACTTATATTACTTGAACTATTTAATCAATGTTTAATCGATATATTAATTGCATTATATTAGGCGCGGGTTATATGCAGTTCTGTCGATCAACAGCCTTACGATTACTCTAAAAATTTAGCTCAATTCCAATAACTTTTAATATCTTATTGAAATTTATTTATGATCGAGAAAATTATTCATAATTATATGATGTAAATAACATTGTATTAAACTTATTAACTCATATTTTTCTGACATTCTGTAGTTAATAAAAGTATAAAAGTTATGATTAAAAAAATATAGATATCTAACATTTATAGATAGCCATGAATGATATGAAAGTGGTCGTAGACTGTGAGTAGAGATGGCCTGAAGCTCGGCTCAGCTCAAAGTGCATTCAACGCAGTTTTGATTTCCATTTCTTAAGCAAATCAATTCATCTCCAGCTCAACACAGTTCAGCGAAACACTAAAGTTTTATTATTGTTATTAATTATACTAAAGTTTTACAAACTTAATGAAATTTATATCAAACTTCTTTGTATATAAAATATTTGTGCGATCAATAATATAATATTTTATATGTTTTACTCTGTATTTAAAATACATAAATTGATTATAAACTACATATAATATAAATTGTATGTAATTGTAATTTTTGCAACCGTTTTAATCCAAAGTTCAACTCAAAATCTCGAATTACCAAATGAGGAGAGCTCGAGCTGGAGCTGAGCTGAAGCTCGTGTGACTGACGAGCGCTGTTGTCTGAACTTATGGCCATCGCTGTGCGAGACAGACGTGAGGCGTGCCATCTATTGCTGTGACCTTTAAATGGCGGCCTGTGATGAACAAAAATATATTGTGTGCGAGTGTTTGCGAGTGTATGTGAATGTTATGTGAATGACCTGAATTTGGCGAACAGACAGAGAGAAACGGAGAGAAACACAAATGGAGACAACTGTTTGTGCGTTGCGTTCGCGTTAGCGTTACGAACACTACAGCACTGCCTTAGAGGTAACTCTTTGAAGATAATTGCGTTATTATGTGGACGTGAGAGCAGCAGAAGAGTGAACAGCCATTGCAAGCACACCAACCACTGCGCCAACACTTAATTGTGCGCACAGTTATTACTATTTTTGTTCGTCACTATAGTTTAGCGTCAAATTTGCATAAAACAAAAAAATATTTTTAGCGGAGAAGTTGTTTGTCAGCGCTTAGTGTCGCCTAATTGGGGAGAAAAAGAGTAGTAATGAGTGATAATAACGTAATTAGCGTTAACGCCACTCATGACCGGACGACGACTGCGCCGAAGAAGAAGAGACGAGAGAAAGGCATTCTCGGCGTCAGGAAAGGGTCGCCAATGCTGTTCTCGTTTAACGGACGCGAACTCTGGTCGGACGACGATAACGAAGACACCGATTACGTGCCGGACAGGTATGCGCCCAACACTTCGGCGCAACCGATCGCCACTAAGAAAGCCAATGGAAGCGATTCGCGCGCCAATCAATCGACTCGTAATGGCTTTATCGATGCGAACGATAATGGCTTAACAGTTGCAGCCGAGGATCGCATTGTGGCGCCCATTAAGATCAGCAAAATGATGAGCAAGAAAAAGGTGAACTGGAGTATTGTGGCCGATGACGAGGCGGGAGCCGACAGCGGCCACAGCAACGCCAACCATTGCGCTGACCTTAATTGCGTTAATGCCAACACCAATACCAGCACTAATGCCAATACCAATCAAAATGCCAGTAATAGTGAAGGCGTGAGCGGCAATACTTTGCCCGTCAAGAAGAGGGGCAGAAAAAAGAAAGTGGTTGAAGGAGGAGCTAATAGTTTCGTTGTTACCGATGCCTCCTTTGAACCCAAGAACGGAAAAAAGGTATTTCTATTAATTATTTGTATTTTACATATATTAACTATAAGATGGACTAAACTAAAGGTAAAGTCAAAACGAATGAAAACATCGCAATCTGAACGAAAGAACGGCTTTAATATGAGGAATGACAGCAATGATGACAATTGTGTGCTCAATAATATGACAGATAGTGGAAATGTTAAGACAAAGTTGAACGCTAGCTATAAATTTGAATGTCTATTACAAAAAGTCGACATCAATTTTGAACAAATACTACCGTCAGAAATACTTATCAAAATATTTAATCTTGTCCTGAATGACGACAAGGATAGGATGCAATCTATTATTAAGTAAATAATGTTTTAAAATATTTAATAATTAATTTTAATTGTAATAATGTTAATAAATTTAATATGATATTAGTTTGTCACAAGTGTGCGAAAGTTGGCGCCAAATAGTGATTACAACACCTCTATTGTGGCAGAGTTTAGATTTGCACAGTTTTCCTGACGAGCGAACAGTTCGCGGAGGTTTTAACTCTCTATGCGAAGACCAGCTCTTCGCTAACGTGAGGGAACTCAATCTGAACAGTTGGAACGGGGTTTACGCCGAACGAGTTTTAGATAACATTACAACCAATTCCGGTCTTTATTTGCGAGAAATATCACTGAAAAGCTGTCGAAATATATCTGCTAAGGTTTTACAGACAATATCCACTCATTGTCCTAACATTGAATTGTTGGACATTTCGGCGATAACCGTAAGAATATTTTTAAAAATAAATATTAAATATTTATTTGCAGTCAATTATAATTTATTTTAAGTATATTTTTTTATTGTACATTTTATCGTAATTTTTTATATATTACTGGCTATTTTTCCATTTAAAATTTTTTTAATTTGCACGAAACATCTTATTTGGCATCAAAATTAAATATCCTTAAAATAACTCTATCCCTATTTAATGGTTTATTTAATACGGTTTAGAATCTATTTAATATTTATATTGTTCTGAAGAATGTCACAGAACCCGAATATTTAAATCAAAGATTTATTTGTTTTGTAAATTACTTAATAATGATATTATTAAATAGTATTCTCGTATTTTCGGTTTATATATACCTCGACGGAAAATAAAGGCGGCGGCGCATCAAAACAGTCAAAGTCCGTTCGCGACACCAGTGTTTCGGCCCTTTCTTGAGACGTGCGGCAGTAAACTGCTGACACTTAACTTATCAGAGAATAGGATGCCATCATTTCCTAACTGTATTTCAACCATAATGGTGAGCATTTAATCAATCCATTTGAGTGTATGAAATCCATAAAACTGTTATCTATAATATAGGAATTTTGTTCAAACCTTCGAGCACTCGATATAAGTAATATCGATTCGCTCACCAAAACAGCATCGATTGCTGTCGAACGCCTTCAGAATGCGTGTCCACAGTTGCGAGTATTGCGCGCCGCAAATATCACACTCACATCATCATCAGCGATATCATCTCCAGGTTTCGTTCATCTTCAGGAACTAAGCATTCCATCAAATGCCGACCACTCGACGGCCATATTCATTAACGCCCATACGGACGATGTGGTCGAACAGCTAACAAAATCGGCAGAAAAGCTTAAGCTAATCGATATTCGTGGCGCCCGTTACCTGACGGCGCGAGCACTCGTTAAAATTCCTTCTTGGAATATACAACATCTTTCGGTCAGCAATTGTCCTAAACTACAAACAGCACAGCTAGAAATGGCTTTTACAAAGGTATTTCTAAAACAATATAACTTATAATATCGGATGATTTCTCTTAAGTGACGCACTCATACTGTGTGACGCAAATTAAAACAAAGATAAATATTGAATGCTAGCTTTACTAATCTTTTACTTCCTAAACATAATTTTTGCAAATATTTTTATAACGATATCATTATAAAGGCATTAATTATAATACATATTTATTGATATTATTACAAATTTTTTAAGTGTAATTAAGACTTAATTAAATATTGAGCGTTAATTTAATGCTAATATTTTGAGGCGTTCAACTTTTGCTTTAAATTTTTTGGCATTTATAAAAGTTATATTTATTTCTTAGAAATCATTCATACTTTCTTTAATAAAATATAGCTTTACTCTTTCTCGCCTCATATTGATTGCATTGTGTTGAAAAAACATTAAGAAGATTAGAAGATCAAATTAATAAAAATAATAAAAGAAATAAATATATTAATTTAAATATCATTTAAATTGGCAAATGATATATTAATTTTTATTGATATTTAGTGGAATAAATCGTTAATCGACGTGGACTTATCGTGGAATATATGCGAGGCATCGATTACGGGTTGTCTGCGATCGCTGTACGAGATTCGAGACGAGTCGCAGTTGCGAACAATACAATTGCGCGGTTCGGCAGTCTCTTTCAGCGAACTGAAAAAACTAATGGCTTTGTGCACAAAATTAGAGTCAATTGATTTGCAGTCGTGTCGAGGACTACCGCGTGGCATAAAGAGATCGTACAGCGGACAGGAATACTTAACTCTGCGAGAAGAGGTTCTTGAGGGCAGATATGATTAACTAATTGTTCTATTGAAGCATATTGTTAGGTATAATATATATGATGAGACGACTATTTAATTATTATATTGTTATGAAAAAGTTTTTTCTATTGAAATATACGATTTTAATATTATAATTATTAATTGCATATTTTATTATTTGCTTAAAAGTTATACTTGTTGTGCATAAAAGTTACGAGTTTAAGTCAATAGTTTGATGTTTTTAAGTTGAATTCCATTTTTGAATATAGTTTAATGATTTTGGAGAAATGATGCCAATTCTTTTTAATTAGCAAAATGTTTATTTAGTATTAAATAGTCAATAGTTTTTGAGTTAATTAAATAGATTACCGGTATTGTGAATTATTAGATGAATTTTTTCAAATAGTATAGCAGAGTATATACTGAATATTCAAATAATTTCGTGGAAATAGAATCTCCTGATAAGTTATCATTTGATGTAACCATAAGAAAGAGTTGGCATTTTTTCGTTTTATAGCTGAATTATCATTAACTATAATATGTAATTATAGTTTATTCAATGTTCAAATTATTAATGTCGAATTGATTGTGCAAACGTTAGTAATGAGATTTCTTTAAATATTGCTAAATATTTCTATTTAAGACAAATAATGCTTATTTTTATTAGTCGCGTATTTTCAAGCATTTTATTAACTTTAAACAAACTATAATTAATTACTTGTATACGAAAGCTCTTATAATGCTTTAATATTAATATATTAGTTTTTTAAATTAAATTTATTGCTATTTACTATGAAATTATGCTGTATTTTAAATAATATTTAGCTAACAGTTATAAAACATTTTACAGACTAAATACAATTATTATATGCAAAATAATATGAGAAACGAAATTTTCTCTATCCTATACAATAGTTGTTATTTTTCATTGATTTTGTATAAAAATACATTTAACGATAAAAGTGAATATTAATACAGTTAAGTTTATAAATCGATGGCTATCTCGACACTCATCTAGAGTTCAGATAAGATAATAATTTCATAAAATGTATTGTATATCACATTCTTTACGAGATTTACATTTAAATTTATGGACGAAACTGTAATTTCAATTTAAAAATTTGTTTTAAATTATTACATTTACTCTCACGATATTATTGTATAAATATGACATTACATTAAAACATGAATTTTACTCAAAATAAAATCAATTATAAATGTTTGTAGCATTACCTGTATATGAATGACTACATCATTAAATAATAATAATAAATTTAATTTTGTTTCAATTAATTGTGGTTAAGAGTTGGATACAAAGCGCACAAATAAGGGACAATTTTGATTGTAAATCTTGATATGCTATGCGAGCTATTGTATTGTTTAGCTTTTAAGTTGAAAGGTAGCTGAAAATGTAACAAAATTAGTTTAACAATTTAGTAACTTTTTTGTAAATTATTGTATCCTTAAAAAAGTTTAGGAATTTTTCACAAGTGTATCTCACTATATATATTTAAAATTTTAATTAAATTAATTGTATATTTAAAGAGATGTTAATTTTCAAGTAAAGTCCATTTCAAAAATCTGCTTAACATTTGATTGCTTTTGATTTGATGTCTTAAACGACAGATGTATAATGAGAAAGCAACGCAACAGCACTTTGTAGAAGTTTATGTATACTGAATAGTATTCAGTGAATACTGTATGTTCAGATAATAAAGTGATATGCATTTTGCATTTACACAAACTGCAAGTTGGCTTCCATTAAAACTTACAAATTATAGCCATCTTTCATATTATGCAAGTTTAAAAGGGTTTCAAGTGAATGGTTAATGCCTTAATCGGAGTTAATTACTTTTTAAAATTCTATTGTAATCTAATATTGAATATTAGATTTTTATAATTTTTAATTTTTAATTTAAAAAATCACTTTTAATATTTATTATGACAATTTCTAAACACATTTGAGATAAGATTGCGGTAATTTTATGAGAATCATAGTCATTCAAATTATTATTATGCAAATGCATACTTTCACCCGTTATTAAATGTTTTCACATTAATTGCTATCTTTATTGACAACTATTCATTTCATATTTCAATGTATAGATGCCATTATCGTACTCAATATTTGTGTAGCGCTATCTCTGTCTTGTTTTTAATTAAAAGTTGTGTTTTTGATAACGCCTTAAATAAAAAGTGCGCATACAATTCAATTTTAAAAGTGATTAACACAATTCGAGACTATTTAATCTTATAATCAACATTTTATTACCGAAATAAAAGTCTAATCATACTTTTATTACTCTGTTATCGATTAAAATTTTACATTTCCGCAAACTATTCATTTTTATCCGAAATTATTATTCGTTGAATTCACAATTCATTGCTCACATTCGCACCAACTTTTAAAAAATGATACTTTTAAGGATTACCTATTATTGCGTTATATTTTGCTTGTTTTTAACCGAATATCTCATGCAATGTCGAAATATCGGAAACCATTTGTCAAACGATTTATCAAATGAATTGTCAAATTCAGTGATCAATTCTGATAACAAAATTGGGTCAAACGTAACCGTTTTGCTAACAATGAAAGGGAGAAGCGAGTCGTTCACGTGTTGCCAAACCGCTGCATTTCTCGGTCAACTACAACAGGCCCTCAACAATCAATCACTTGAAGACCAGTTTGTTATCGTGAATCTCGGTCTGAGTAGTAATGGCAGCCAAGACAGCGTTTTGTCTCAATACACGTCTATGGAGTACCAGTTCTATAAGATGTGCCAATACATCACCACAAACGCCACTATTATGCAGCAATTGCTTAATGCGGACAGAATTATTATGGTTGGCTTCAGTCAGGGCGGGCTTCTTCTCGAAGCGCTGTTGCGGTCCGACTGCTTGAATGCTGAGATAATGTCGAAAATAGTGAAATTCATAACTTTCGGTACGCCTCACAGCGGGGTATTCACTACTCCTGCGTGCAATCAAATTGATACCACTTATACAGTGATAGTGGATTTATGTGACATACTGGTGGCCACCGATAAGATCACTCGAGGCGGTCCTGCCTTTTTCGACCCTCTCATGTATAACGTGCTCACCGAACTGGTCTTCTCTCCCGCCAGCTATTGGAACGACCCTTCAAACCCGCTCAGACTCCAGTCATGGTTGGCTCAAATTCATAACCAAATCAATGCCATAACGCCGGCCGTCAAGTATTTATCAAAGTATTTATCCGAAGGATTGGTATTGATTTCGTTCGGTAACGACCAAACGGTTTTGCCACAAATCAGTTCCGCATTCGGTTATTGGGACCGAACGGGTACTAACACTCAACTCTACAACCAAACAGAGCTGTACATCAATGACTTGATTGGTTTGCGCGAATTGGATGCCAAACACTTGGTGTCCTTTATTACGATAGCCAACGCCGCACATATGGCTATTCCTAGTGATTTCGCTCAAAACGATTTCATTACTTTGATTTTGAATCATTAAATAACTTTGAATAAATAAATTATTTAATATATCATTAAACTTAAGCTTCAAATATTGTTATAAAACTATTTATTGTAATAAAAAAATTTATGCGAATATTATCAACATTTGTATTTAAATTAACTTTATTTCAAATAATAAGATTGACATAAATAATATGCAAATCACAGATCAGCTAACGTTGTCTCCACTTAATAGCTTTTCGTACTCATCACAAGTCAATAAGCTTTCCTTTTGCGACTCGTGATGACCACGATATGGCAAAATGATGGCCACATAGCCATCAGACCAGGTCTGAAAACAAACAGCATATAATTAATAGATGGCATTATAACAAGCGATTCGTTGAACACTTACTCGTTTCGCGAGTAAACTGCAATCACTAATAAGTTTATGGTTGACCTCAACGATAGTGCCGTGAATGCAGGCCATTATGTCGTAACACTGCTGGTCGTCATCGCAAACCACTCGACACAACACCGAATTGGGCGTCACTTTTTGGCCGCCCTTTACATTCAAAATGACGCATAAAATTGAATTAACTATTAATCTCTAACTGGCAGCCAATGGTCAGTCCATCACGAGTGCACTCACTTTCTTCCATTTGCCCGAAACCTTGTTTTCGAGTCGATTCGCGTGTCCGTCAACGCAATAGTCAACCGATTTAATGCTCTTTCCATTCCTAATGATGTCATGATTGGGCGACAGTGTTATCACACATAAACTAACATCAATGAACGCATAATTTGAATAATAACGTGATTATCAAAAGCGAATACCATTAATAATACTTATTAGTGTGTATTAAAACGCAATGATCGGAGTCTGGCTTTGATTGGTCTCTATAGTAACGTCTCTTCGATTTCGAGTACAATATAATCAATATTTCAATAACATATTCAAATAACATATTCTTATCATTACTTCATAATATCGTTCGCTAACTGTGGCGAAGTCCGACAAAATGCGCGCCGAATTGAGTTGCGCTTCAATTGAGCCCATCTGAACACGAGTGCGCCTCTAATACGCTCAGCTATGCCTCACTTAACACTTTCGTCCTGTTTTTATGTTTATTTGTCTTTATTACCTGTTTTTCTTGCTTTTGCCCACAACTGTGGCGCGTTTATAGCGTGCATAGCTTTTGCTTTATTCAGACCTGTTTTCTATTGCTTTTACTTTCAAAGTGGTAAACAAGTACAGAGTAGTTGTTTGATTTACTTTTTTAAAATTTTAAATTAAAATGATAGCATTTATTTCTTTTAAATAAATTTAGTTATATATTTTTGAATAAATAATATTTTTATATATACGTATATTTTAATAGCAGATAAAGTTTTAATTATTTTAATTATATTTAAATATTTCTTTAAAAATAAATTCTTTGTTTAACATTTCTTTAAATATATATTTCTGTTTAACATTACTAAATATTCCTTATTAAAAATATTTAATAAATTCTGTTATTTAAATCTAAATTTTTAATTACCATAATTAAAAATTTAAGTAAAATAATATTTTTATAATAATTTAACAAATTTAATCATTAGTGTAAATAAATTTAAACATTATTAAAAATAATTTTTTAAAATTATATTAATTTAAGTTTGAAAATATCAAATAACGAAATGTATTAAACATACGAAATCGGTATTACCCTTAATCGTATCCCTCCGTCGATAACTACGTAATTATCTCATTCAATATGCAAGAAATTGGTTTTATTGCACTTCAATTATAAATAACTGGTAAATGAAACACATATATTTGTGCCCTTTTAAGTGTATGGCGAGCATAGCTATAGCAGTGCATTACGGCGTCGAGAAAAGGGTATAATTTGCTGAGCGATCACATAACACGTACGTCACCCAAACGCGAGCCATATTTGCAAAATGAAGTCATTTGAAGAGAAAAACAAATATTAAGTCGCACTACGAAACGATAATACCATTGAAAGACAGTGAACCACAAACCGATTCGACAGTTGTCACCGAACACAGCGATCGCCGAACACATCGCCAGCCGTTGCAGAGAGTGAGCCCAACTATGATATGGCAATAGAGTGGTCGCGCGCCGACCGAAGCTAAGCATAAGAGCAGCGGAGAGTATGGACTCGTCGGTCACTCCGATCAGTCTGAGTTCGGACTCGTGTAACGGCGAGAGTCGTTGTCACATGTCAGCGACGCCCGCGCCGTCCACTCCGTTCCCGTACTCGCCTCTCACGCCGTACGCGCATCCGTACCCGTATCTGACGCGCTACGCGTCGCCGCCATCATTGCCGCCACACTTGCACTCCACGTACAACTCGTCGCTGAGCGCCAGTCTGGCCGCCAGTCTATACCCGACGCACGACATGTTTCACTACAACCCGTACAGCGCTCTGACGCCCACTTCGCCGCTCACTCCGAGCTCCTTCTGGTCGCTCACAGCGCAACAAACGTACCACCAGTTGAGTGGCCTGTCGTTCGGCCCGTCGGGCCTGAACTACAACTCAAACTCCGCACATCTCTATAATCTATTTTCGCCAAACTCGATGTCGTCGTTGAGTCCGAACACAGACTCGCCGTCACTCTATCCGCGCGTCTCATCGCTTCCCACACCATATTCTTCCAGTAATTTGCATTCAAATGTTGATACTTTCAAATATGATTGCGTTTGTCTTACAGGTCCCGGTCTGTCGTCGGCATTCATGTCTCCCTCATCGATGCCATTACTGCTCTCGCCATCGCTATCGTCATCCGTTGATCGGCCGCCAACTTATTTGAGTGACAACACGTCGTCGAGTAGCGCCACATCGGCTCATATGGAGAGCACGTTAACGCCGTTGACTCCAATTAAGTGCGAACCCGGAGAAGTGAACTGTCTGTCGCATAATCACCAAAATCAGTCAAATCAGCAGTTAATCAAATCATGTAATGCCAGCCATGATGTGAGCAATCATATCAGCGACGAGAGACATATCGAGAGAGTCAACAACAATGCCATCAATTTAATCAACAATAACAGCGTCACTGAACATAATAATAACAACAAAGCAAAGACAAAATTCGATACTAAAACAAATAAAACGTTAGCCGTTGACCGCAAACAACAGTCATCGACATTAAGCACACCGCAACCCAAACCACTTCATACATCCATTACGACAATATCGAAGGCAAAGGAAAAACATTCGGCCAGAGTTGAGCCGCTTATGAGAATTCACGAGACCATTGAGAAAGTGGTGAGCAATGACTGCTGTGATCTGAGCGCTGATTTAAAGCATCGCCAATTGAATGAGAGGAAGAGTAGCGATGATTACGATATTGTCAAGAGTGGCAGTTTTAATAACGGTAACAGTAATAATAGTTGTGATAGCAATGAGAGAGATAGTGACAAAGCAGACTCGGAATCTCCTTCTCAAAGCGGTTTAATTAACGCCAAAGTGATTAAACAGGAGCTGATTGAGTGTGATAACAGTATGCCTTCTAATGTCAAACTTGTGCCTAAAATTAATGATAATAACGTCAATAATAGTAAAGATGATAATCATATTATTATTAAAGTTGATAATAATGTTAGTAATGTTAATCATAATATTAATGTTAATAATAATAGTAATACGAATCTCGTTAACGACACTAATAAGTCTACGAATAGTTCTAGTATTAGCAGTGATGGGAGAGATAGTGGTAGTGATAGTAAAAGGGAAAAAGATGCCAAAATTCAGTCAACACAACAGCAAAAGGAGTCTCAATTGAAACAATTGCAGTCATATCGTCATAAAGCAGAGTCTCATTATATTAATAGCAATACAAATGCTGTTAATAATAAAAGTGGTGCACAAATGGCCGCCATTTCTATTGTTTTGCCAAAGCCTAAGGAAAGCCAAGTCGTTAACTGTGAAAACCAAACCAAACCGAACACTATGACAAGAAGTACCAGTGATCAGCATTTAGTATCGAAGACTAGCAAAATTGCGAACGAGTCAGACGTCAACCATTTGACGCGTTCGGCGTCCAACTCAGTGCCGCTCATCGAATCGGTTAAACCACAAAATCAAAGCACATTAAGTGTGACTCCAGCTCTCACTAATCCGTTACCGATTTCTAATACGCTGACGCCGTCGCAGCAAAAGTTGGCCGCGGTTTCTATAACCTCAGCCACAACAGCGACCACTCGTACAACTAATCTTAACACCAACTCTGGTACCATTAATTTAACAAACAGTCAGCAAAAGCTGAGTCAACAAACTAATAGCACGACAAAACCGTTACCCAAAAAGCCGCGAATGTCTCGAAAGCATCCGCAGTCGACAATACCCGTTGGAATAGCTATCGCGCAGCAACGAAACACTTCCCCCAAAACCAAATCGCCAAACGAAAGCAGTCCCGCAAATGTAATTAATTCATCGCAACATCCGTTGAAACCAATTCTTCCCACACTATCGTTACCGGTGATGACGGCCAGCAGTCCCATATTGATTACGGACTCTCCGCCCGCCGGAACCTCACTATGGATTAAGCCGACGCCCACTGCTTCGCCGTTATCCACAAATAGTTCGTTGCATTCAAACAATTCATCGCAGTTTTCGTTTGCAAGTGATTATCAGTTGGCTCGCGATTCCCTTACAGGTATTTTTTATGTTTGTTATAATTATGCAAAATTTGCAAAAATTTGAATTCCTAATCATTACGGAGATGTAAATTCACTTTTGTTGCAAATGTGTTCTAATTTTCTTTACAGATAGAATAGTAAAATTGAAAATGAACTGCAATTATGAATTTGATTTTTTACAAACATTATAAAAGATCAGTTATTTTTTGTCGGCCTGTTCTAGAATTTTTGATAAATTAACTCATTTACTAATTACTCATTACTAAAACTGGTTGAGGGGTCGGCATGCTCTGGATGTCTGGGGTCAGTCTAGCAAGTGAGCCAAAAACATAGAGGGGGTTAAAACTTATTGGATTTGAGAGACAATTTTTTCGAATTATTTTAAATTTCACTTTTTTTCATTTTTACATAAAGTTTAAAATCTTTAATGCTTTCAACAAATTTTAAACAAGATTTATAATGTCAATCAAAGATATTTCTTTCAAGTTTGACATGATTTTACAGTATTTTTCCGTGGATTTATTTTTTAATTATTTTGTCTCAATCTCATCATATTTTCAACTAATTATTTCTGAAAATCCTAAGGGGGTATATGTGCCATACCCCACTTAAGCAGAGAACGATACTTATACTAGAATAATAAAGTTTCAATATTTATAATAAATTCATAATAATAATGTAAAATTAATCATATATTTATATTTACATTGATATTTATTATGATCTGCATTCTAAGCGCTTTTCACATAAATTATTTTTCTTTCACTTTCAAGATATTTGAATTATTCTTACCCAAAGCTCGTACAGCATCAAGGATTTCGTTTTGCTTACAAAGAAATGCAATTGCAATTTTGAATCATAAAGAATATTTGTGAACACATAATTTAAAATATTCATGAATCTCTCGATTGATTGATTGCTTTTAATTAAATTAGAAAATATAATAAATTTACAATTTAGTTATACATGCATTTTCATTATAAAAGACTTTATATTAAAAGTTTAGAGTTGTAATTATTTAGAAAAGGATTAAATTCGCACTTTTAAAATATAAGCCTTTCGGACTGAAAGAGTGATTCTTCTAAGTTTTATATCTTCACATATTTTTCTTGAAGTAGATTTTGCTTTATTTTCTCTGAAATTACTTATTATTGCATTATATTTTTGCTGAAATGTATATTAAAACTTATAATTTATGCTTATATAAGGATTATTGAATGCTTTCGCTGATAACATTTTATAAAAATCAGTTCGCTTTTATTCAGGATATTCATCGTATCTGAGTTTTTCCAATAAGTAGAGTATATTTATATTAGATAAGAATTACAATATATCGTGTTTTATTTTTATATAAAAAGTCTATTTATTTTAATTTAAAATATGACGAACTTTAATGTATATTTTCCAATATGTTTTGATGAAAATAAATGCTATTAAATATATTAAACAAATAAATATATAAATATATTAAATAAGGTTAGGTAACGGTGATTCTTCACAGTGAAGTTCGCGTGTGAAACGTTACTATTTTTTGGGAACTTTGGAGCCGAAAAAATCGGCTCCAAAACTCCTCACTTTTTCAAAAATTACTTTTATAATTTACAGACATATAAGACAGATAAATAATTTACTATTTCTAAAAGACTGCATTTACTTACTCTTCGTTT
>JAQIYA010000575.1:0-18863 GCA_034699355.1 Microtritia minima
CTCAAGCTCTCCATTTCTTTGGCTCTTGTTTAGCGCGAAAAACGCTTTATTTTCGAGATCTCCCTTATATGAAGCTCTTTTTAAGAGTAGCTTTTGACTCCCTCTATCTCTCTCTCTTCTCTCTCTCGCACACTCGCGAACTGGTCATCGCAGGCGAGTTTTATCGATTTCGTATCGATTATTTAGCCTCGCAAAACTGTGAGTGATTATACATGTGTGCCCCTCGCAGATAATATGAAAGTTTATTTCTATTGAGCCAATACAGCCATTGAGGAGTTGATCGGTAAAAAATCAGGAGTATTCCTCATCTAAACTTATACTTCGCAATTTATTGTTTATCTCGCGAGCATTGACTTAAAGGATATATGGAGGGCAAGGAAAAAAAATAAAATACGATCCGCATTGAAGTGGACTTTGGCGATACGCTTATGATAGAAATAACATGAGAGGAATTAAGCCATAGTGTAGTAATTCACGTAAAGGCAGAGAGGAAGCGGAGAGTGGAGAGAGAGGGAGGAAGAGAGAGACAGAGAAGTGGCAGAAGTCGCAGAAGTCACTTGTAAAGTATCAACTTATCCTTACACATACAATTTCAATTCGCTCGCCATATCGTCCATTGACGAGTCCTATCGCTTATTGCGACTCCATTAGGATATGCTTTGCTGGACATTGCAAAACGCTGGCTGCGAATGCGATAGGACAGCGTCGCACTCAATTTTCATTCATCTCAATTGTCACACGTTTTGCCAACCACTGCCAGAATTTTGGAGAAATGAGAACAAAATCTTTCGCAGAGAGAAAAACTTTATATATATTTTGTTTGCCGTTTCGAGAGAGACTCCAATATATTTTATAGCAAACAGTTGACAACTCAGCCCTATGTTAAGGGCTATTGATTAAAAGCGAGCCAAAAAAAGAAATGAAGTAATGCTATCGACGATATATCCCTTAAGGTATTCAGCAAATACTGCAATGGGAATGGAGAGGACGAAGAATGGACAATGGATAGTGTGAGGGAATTAGAATAAGAAAGAGGGAGAGAAGAGATGAGAGAATTGATGGAATAAATGGAAAAAACGAACAGCGAGCGAGTGAGTGAGTGAGTGAGTGAGTGAGAGAGAGAGAGAGAGAGAGAGAGAGAGGCATCAAATGCCTTAAGTAAATGCATTCCTTTTTATTGTTTATGTTGTGAACGTTTTGTGAAGTATAGAGGGTTATGTGAATATATCTATATATATAAAACAAAACGGTCTGATGAGAGCAATAAACTTAAATTATTGGTGTTCAGCACACAAATGATTAGAGAGAGCCGAACTCGTGCTATGAATAGTTGTGACGGACTGGCCATAAAAATCGCATGCATTTTCATTCAGAGAAGAATACCAGTTGGGAGGACTCGGTATAGGAGGACATTCATAATTTTATGAGTGACATTAAATGTAGGCTCCCTTTGATGCTTATGGCTTATAATACTTACATGTGATATGCTTATTATGATAAATCTGTGGTCAGCGGTCATTGCTATGAGATCCTGAGAGACTTCGCTAACAAGTAATCAGTGATTATTATGGGTTGACTGTCAGAGAGAGATAGACAGCGAGACACACATGAGTGAGAGGACCGGCTTTTCGTGTTCGCCATTAAGCATAAATCAAATTTGACATTATTTAACATAAACATCAAAAATTAAACATTTTCTCGCTAATAGAGGCGAGCATTCGCCACAATCTATAGGCATAGTTGAGGCGTAACTTTCTTTTAATTTCAAAATTATTCTGCGCTGCAATTATGTTCGGAATATGTTCGCCGAAAATCAATTTGATTTCACAGAAAGACGGGCCTAATAATCATTAGGCATAAAGTTTGAACCCTAAACTTATATATACGGTGTATAAGTTATATATAAAACAATTTAGTTAATCCTATTATACAAATGTAAGTAACTTTCAACGTGTTATAGTCTCCCTCTTTTTATTATTACCATTACTGTTGGAGCACAGAGTCTGCATTCGGGTATTACATAATTCACTATTCATGCAAACATAAAATGCTCAACTTATATATATATATTTTTTGGAGAAAAGTGCCGTTGCTTTGGAGATTGAATCCGTGCCGATGTAATACTGGCGAAGTATTATAATGCTTATAATGCATCATTTCATGCAGAGTGACCGCCGCAACAATTTCCCTGCCGTTGACTTGTTCTCTCTCTTTCGCTGTTTCGCATCGATACTACATGTGCACAATTCAATGGCCCAAATGGTCAGAATGCATGGCTCGCTGTTTGCATTGCTAATGCCAGAGTGTGGGTATCGGCGAGAGAGAGAGAAATTATAATGAAACAGAGACAGAGACTGTCAATGGCAGGCCTAATACCTAATACCTAGACATTAAATGTTAAATAGCAGCGCAGTGTTTGATTTAGTAATTACAGGATTGAGGCGAAACGCGACGACTAAACACATTATTAATATCGCATACGCTGAGTATAATATATTTAAATGTAGGCTAAAATAAACTAAAGTTTTTTTTAAAAAAAGCAAAAATAATTCTTACAGTGTAAACGCGAAAACATTTGACGCGTTTAATCATCCGTTAGCGTCGAGAGCGGCATCCATTGGAACAGTTCAAAGAACAGCGAGAGAGAGAATGAGAGAAATGTATATACAAAGCGCTTAAATCTGGAATGTTTTTTCTGATCTGAAATTTTAACTGAAAATCACTAGATTTTAACGAATGACTCGTGTTAATCAAACACACAACCATCTAATTCATTGTTATTTGTAACGCATAGCTGTGCGCAACAGGCGTCTCAACTTTAAATCTATACTTTAAAATATATCATTTTCAAAATAATATCCACCAAAAAAAAAATAGTAGCGCAAAAAATTTTGTACCAAATAATTCTTTCGCTCAATTTCTCTCGAAATGATACTCAGGTGGCAATAAAGTTAAAGTATGGCAGTCGTGCGAAGAATACACATTACTCCACAATACCCTCCGCTACACAAATATTTTCGGCATTTTTCTGCCACCGAAACAAACCCCTACTGAAGAGATGCGTGCGAGTGAGCGCTCGTAAAGCTCTTCACCATTTTTTTCTCCCGAGCATCACTTTTTGCTATTAAGATGAACTCAAATTTAACAAAAACAGGGCATTTGGCATTAGCGCACATAAATTGTGATGCGGGGCTCAAATAGCTCTTAACGTGATTTATAGTTACACGCATTTCAGCCCCATATAACTTATATATACTATATATATATTTTTTATCAGCGAAAATGTTTTTTCATAATACAGTCAAATGCGAAACTTTTTTCGGGCTATATTACTAGTTAATAGCTAAGTGTCTGCGTGTCTGCCATATTAGTATTAGATCAATGATCCAATTTCGCTGCTGAAGAAAAAAAAACATGATTTCATGAAATATAAATCTAACTATTAAATTACTTTTTTTTCGCTAATCTCCAGTTTAGCGAGAGAATGAAAAATCTCCAAATTCTATTAAAATTTTTCAGTCAAAAACCGTTTTGGCCGAGAGAGTGATGTTTTTTTTTAAAAAAAAGAGAGAGTAATAGAGTTGTAAGAAAATCAAAAACTATTCAATAATATATTTTATAATCTTCTGGAGAGAGTGAAAAAAATGACACTGGAATTTCGTAATATTGATAAAATTGAAGAAAGTGTCAAATATGTTTGAATCATATATTATTAAATTTTCTACTTATATATGCCTTTTAATCATCACTGTTTCAAATTAATATCAGACAACAGACAAGAGATTTAAAAGTTAAAAACGCAATGCGTGTTACGATAAATTTAATTACACTTCAAGCGTGTATTTAAATTGGATTATCAAATAAAATATATAATTTTAAAAATTAAAATACCAAAATAAACATAAAACGCCAATAAATGAATGATTATAATTATAACTTTTTCGATTTATTTTCAAAAAAAAAATATTATAGATTAGAATCTATAATGATTTGAAATAAATTCATTTACTTATGATTGAACGGTTCGCTATTCAACTCATTTCAGACTCAAATTAGAGAATTAACATGACATGCTTTCAAATTTGATTTTGCCGTTTAAATTGAAAATCGCGCAAAAAATTTAATTATAAAAATTTAAATTAAGCAAAAATTACGCGCTTTAAATAACTTCAACCGTACCTTTAATGATGAATCCGTTACCAAATGTGATTGTCATGCATTCAAATTATTGGAGGCCACTAATCATTTATGCGGGAAAACGGCGGTCGAGTATTTCATCCAACTATTCAAATCAATTCGCATATCGAGTTCTGTTTAATAGTCAATTAACTAATCGTCTCTTCCGTAAAAAGCAAATTTCTTTAAGCAGATATCAAATTATTTATGAGTTTGTCTCTCGCTTGGAAACTAGCCTCAAAGAGGTGTTCAAACGTGGTTCGGCTCACAAACACACAAAAAATGCTGTTTTTTCTTCACTGTTTATCAATTTGTCACTTCACTGCAGGTGAAACTTTTTTTACGATCCTTCAATTTCACGGCACGAGTATTAAAAATTAGTTTGGCTTATTGTTTCGTCAAAATGCTGTAAATATAAAATGGTTTGCAAAAAATTAGCAAAAAACGAAATACGATTTTAAAATAATAAATAAATTTAATTTCAAACCAAATCTATTGGTCTGAACTGTATTTCACAATTAAAGCTAAATTATACGATAGATATGTAATTAATTGCCAGTACTTTTTTTCTTCTCTCTAAATATTTTATTAAAATTTAATTACCTTAAGTCAGCAAAAAAACTTCTGCATTTAAAAAAATTATACACAGCTTAATACTACAGCCAACAAAGTGGCTTCAAATTAATTCCTTTAACGAATAAAGCTGTAAAACAAGTTTGCAGTGTTTTTTAATATTATAAACGAAACAGCACTATACAGAACAGTAGAGCACATATATTAAGATATCAACATTTTTTTTATTCTTTTTAGCATTATTATACAAGCTTTAGACATATATTATATATTATATATATCTATCCATATATGATTTAAGTCAGGAACAAAAAATCGAAAATGTCAAACACTGGACTGTGTAAAACTTGTCCAATTAATTCGAAACCCGAGGCAATACGTAAAGCGAGAACTCGACCAGAGCTATGATAATATTATTCGACACTCGACAGCGCCGTGAAAAATAGAGAGAGAGAGAGAGAGTGAAAGCAGGAGAGACGGAGAGAGAAAGAGAGAGTGAGCGAGAGAGAGAGCGAGAGAGAGAGAGAGAGAGAATATCAATGATACTAAAAAAAGTTTTAGATACTGCTGATACGTGTGTGTAATACACACTCTAAATGCCAGTAGAACTACGAGAGAGAGAAAAAAAATAATAATAATAAAAGTGGCTCTGCTCTGCAATAGTAACCAGAAAAAAACACAGCATAAAGTGTATATAATAATTCACTTATGGCATCCATCCTCTGTCCCTCCTATTTTGATTTACATGCCGAGCTTTTAACATTTTAACTTTTTTTTAAAACTCTAACTACAGTGATTGTAGTTTTGGGTGGTTTCGTGCATTTAGTCGTCCCTTCCTACTAGTCTCGAATACCTGATATTTAATACATATTTCTCTCTCTCTCTCTCTCTCTCTCTCTCGCTCTCTCTCGCTCTCGCTCGCTCGCTCGCTCGCTCTTTACGAAACACACTTATGCACAGTCTTTAACTTTTTAGTGATGGCGTTTAGGCTATTAATGGGGAGTCTCTGCCCACAAAAATTTACATTTTAACATTTTTTTCTTCCCTCTTAGCTATGCTATCACGCAAATGTTTTTTTCGCCAAAAAAGTGTGCGCCATTCAAATTAGATTCAAAATACTTTTTACAAACGCAACCTTGAATGTGATTAATAACAGCCCGCATTTAACCTTTCATTTTCCCCGAAACATCTTTTAAATATTTTTTTTTCTACTTCTTCTTCTTCTACTTCTCTCTCTTTCGCAAATCTAATAACAATAAGGGGACCGAGATTTCCGGAACTCAAAACGTGATTCACTTCGAGCAGAAATTAGGCGCAGAAAATAATTTGCTGATTAAGATAACTGCATAAAACAATCTCGCTTTCTTGCGCTATCGAAACAAAAGATGACTGACTGACTCGCTCGGCGCAGCAAATTTATTAAAACGCAGTTAACAAGTTTTGAATAGCTATTTATTTTTCTTCTCGTGTTTATTCAAACCATGCATTTTTACTTTCTTGTTTTTCTCGCGAGCGTACGCAATACCAGTCAAATTAGAAAATCATATTAATAATAATTTTCTCGAGACTCTCTCTCAATCTCTATCCCCAGCCAAGGCTAATATGGAAATTTGTTCTTTCTCTTCGCTTTAATCAATTCAAATCATGATTGTTTTTCAATGGAAATGATTTTAATAGAATGCGAGCTTAATTTACTATCACAACAATTATAAAACTTGACTGGTTTTCCAGTTTTTTTAAATTTATTGCGCTAAAATATTAATACAGTAAAATTAATGCGTCTTTAATTAATTCAAGCCTGTGATGGAAAATTTAAATAAAAATCTTTTCTGTTGGAATTGTTAAACATAATACTTAACAGCGCAGTTCAACGAAAGAGCCATTAAATTTAGTCAACTTTTTATGTATTTTAAATTATACCCGTATTTAAATTTCTAATTTGATTAATCAATTTTAAATGAAAATAGCTTATACACGAAAAGGAATTCCTCTCCGAGATTAAAATAACAAAATGAAATAATAAAATAAATTACGCCTATGAATAATACGGAGAGAAACTTCTTTTTTTATAAAAATATTAATGAAAAATTAGTTTTCTCTTCTTTCGAAACAAAAGTTCGCTTCGAGTTTATGAAATTATGAATATTGTTAGCGAAACATAATTAAGAAATAATGAAAACGAAAGAGCTTATGATGAAGAAGATGATGATTACCGTAGTGGTCGGATCTGAGACAATAATTAAATGGCAAATTATGCATTTTATGCGTTTTCTGGTGGTAGTGACGGAATAAAAGAAAAAGCCGAGTTAATAATTTCGAAAGCCGTAAATCCATTAATCAGACTCGGGTTCAGCAGGTTTTTGTCATAAGATTGCGGGCCCACCGAAAAATATAATGGTTGAGCCGTCGAAAAACTACTTTTCTGGTGAAGTTATGCATAAAGCAGTTCTGTAAATAACCATTTGCTTCGACTAACTAATTGCGCTTATCATACTAATATCAGCGACTATGTATAAAAGAGATATTATATTAGCCCGAAAAAAGAATGTTTTGTTTTGTTTTGCTATGCCATATGCATATTAGCATCCGTTTAATGAGACCTGCAAATGGTTCGTTTATGTAAATTCAAATTTATTAGCTTTGCGACGGAATACAAATAATTGCCATTACTATTCTTTTTCATTTCTCTTTTTCCTTTCTCTCTCTCTCTCTCTCTCTCTCTCTCTCTCTCTCTCTCCCATTCTCTCTCTCGCACTCACTCACTCTATCTCTCTTGTTTTCAACAAAACATTTCTCAATTTTCGGCATAAGTTATGCCCAATGATTAATTGACACAGCATTTTGTAATTAACATCATGCCATTTACGATTGTTAGCGTGTCACCAATTAGAGCGATATTTTATGAAAATATCGTACAATTATTATAACGCTAACAAGACTTTGAGAACTTCATTTTCTCTTATTTATTTTTTGTTCGCAAAAGCAAAAACCATTTTTTTCTCTCGTGTTTTTGTTGTTGTTTCTGCAGCTCTCGAAATGCTTGCGTTACGTGAACTGTTTCGCTAATAGCGGAGCGAATAAATAAATTAATCCCAACTAATTTGTTTAGCGCTCGAAATTGGAAATGACTCAATTTATACCACTTTTTTTTCGCGCGGAAACAAAATTATTACATAGTTTAACTAATTTTTTTAAAAAAATAGATTAAAAATATCTCTCTCTTTATATTTACGGCTCTCTTTATTTATATTTTTGCATAATTTATCAATAAATTTTCACAGCGAACCGAAATTAGAATATGAGCTTTTTTACGCATAAAAATTATTCGTTAATTGAGAAAATAAAAATAAAAATACATTTTTTAGAGCTATAATTATCCAATAATAATTAAAAATTTTATGAGTTATTTTTTTGTTGTGTTTATAATTCCTTACTAAATGCCAAACACATGGGTTTGTATTTCAAAATAATTTGGTAAAAATAAAACAAAGAAAAACATTAAGTCAAACGAGATTTTTATCGACAAAACTTTTCCAACGAAGCAATGACTGCCCTCTGGATGGAAATTAATATATACGATGTTGGCTTGAATTTCTTGAGCGACTACTGTTATGCGATTTAATGAGCAATTTTGCAGCACTAAAATTAAATATGCTATTTATTAGAGGCTTTCTTAGCTATAAATTCTTTAATTAAGTTGCCTTTTTTGTTATTCTCTGTTGCTGTGAACGTCGAAAATATATATATTTTATTATTTTTAAGAATAAGAGAACTTCTAAATTATAAATTTTTTGATGCAATAACAATAAATTATCCATTAAATGATTTAATAGCCAATAAATGTTTTGCATATTTTCCTCAATTATGATTTCTTACATAATTTTTCGATTAATAAAGATATGTTAAAATAATTAAACAAACATTATTTATAATCAAAAAATAAGATGTTTAGTTATTATAACAAAAAAACTAATTATAAAATTTTATATTTTTATTAGATATCAAGTTTGCAAGCATTTTATTTATGTACTTAATATCTTATCGTTAACATATTGATGCTATCAATAAATAGCGTTAAGATTTCTTTTTTTTTTATTTCAAAAGAGATGATTTATGCCTGAAATTATATTACAGAATAAATGTGTTTAAAATAAGCTACTTTATTAGAAATTTATATATTTATAGTTATCATATAATTTAATTATAAAAATAAGTTAATTAACAATATATACGGCACTAATAAATGTGTCGTAAATATTGCTTTTAAAACATACCGTAAGATACTGTGAATACTAAATTATTAATTGCAAAATTATATCAAAATTGTAACCATATTTTTCTAATAACCAATGATAAAAAAATTGTAATTTCGGGACAAACCCAAAGTGAGTTTGTAATCATATTATTTTCTTATTCAGAACCTTTGCCTTTGAGCCAATTTAGATAATGTAAAATTCTCGAATTACAATAATGCAAAATAAAACAATTAATCAATAAATATGTTTACAGCATTGAATTCTTAATTATTATATAAAAAGAATAATTAAAGTTGATTAATACAAAACTTATAAATTATTAATTATGCTTTAGATATAAATAATTCAAAGCTGTAAAAGTTCAAAATTTTTAAAAATCTCAAGAATGCAATATTTAAAAATATTTTTTGCTGAGCCTGAAATAAATTTACTGAAAAATTATCAAATCTTTACATTATATATTAGCAAAAGTAAAATATTAAAAGTTAAGATCTATATAACGATGTTTATTACATTATGTTAAATCTAGATTATATACTTATACATAATTATACAATTTATATTGTCTAACATTATAGCGCGTTATAGTCATTATAACTAATAAACTTCATAAGTAGTAATAATAATAAAAAGCAATCTAAGCAGAAATACAAACAGACAATTGCATGATTAATGAAGTGATGGTAACTATTCAAAAAAATAAAAATAAAAAATAGACGAGACAAGAAAATGATTGCCAAATGATAATAATGCGATTGCCGTTAATTACCGCTCGTGATGTGATTAACAACATTTCGAGCCACAAATAGCAGACAGTGGGCACACCCCGTATCAAAACATCTTCAATGTTAATTCGGTGTTTCTCATCGGATACGTCTTTAATGACATTTAAAACTGCTCGCATAGAAACATAGGCATAGGTCGGCCGTTCAATTGGTAATTTGTTTTAAATTTAAAAAAATAATAATAATAAATGTTATTTTGAATATGCCAGCGATGCCTCTCGTTTCGTAGTTTAATTTTAGACGATACCAAAGCTAACCTCAAAAATCCATTGTGTTTCTAGATTTATATAAATTAAATTTCTATTTATAACGATTTAATGTTAATTAACTTTTCAATGAAAACACTGACATAACATTAAAATGGCGATAATGAGTTGAATGAAGTTGTTTTTCAATCTTAATTAAGTTTCAGAGTTATTCAAACAATTGAAAATCGGTTTTTAAACTCGACTTGTTTTTCAGCTTAAATTATGATAGAATGGGAAAAATTTTGTATGTAAAATAAAAATAAAACGTTTTAACCTCAAATAATAGTACCGATATATTCATAAATTGCATGTTAGGAATAAACCAATTCGAGAAAATTGATTAAAAATTACTGAACACTCGTGAAGTAACTTACTTTTTATCACATCATTAAAGCTTGTAAATTACTTTATAAGATTATAAAGAAGTGGATGTGGAAGAGAGAGATAGGGAGAGAGAGAAAAACAAAAATACAACATGAATGATAGGAATAACCGAAAAAAATGACGAGCCATTTGAAACGGACTCGCGATGATATCAGGCGGAAAAACAAACGACCTCAGAGGCGACGCTCAGATTGAAACGCATCGGTAGAGTACGTTAAGTATGTATATTATGATCAATAATTTAGATCGTCATCGCGAACAACTATCGCTATCAGAGTCAATCTATCTTTTCCGAAATGCAAATATGATGGCGAGAGAGTGAAGAGAGAGATGTGCCCAACAAAAAAATGAAATCATATTTGCAAAATGACCCCTCAATGTCTACGGCTTCGGTGTCCCAAATATGGTGCGCTTCAATCAGCGGGAGACTAATATAGAGAAGTGTAGCTAAACTTCCGCACTTTGCAACAAAAAAATATGTTCTTCGCTTCGCCGTAATATCCATCCATCATCAGCCCCTGCGAAGTGGCAAAGCAATGCATTTTAACACATAACCGACGTTTGGCCATCAATTTCTATACATTCAGCTCTCTTTTTATGACTATCGCTATTACAATATCAACTCCGAAAGTGAATTATTATTATTAATTGTTGATCCTTTCGACTAATCAGCGGCCAATTTAATTAATTCGCAACATTTTAGCGCTTAATATATTTCAATATAAAACAGAACTTTTCTTTCCTCGAAACTCAGTTTTAATTACAATATTTTCAAATAAATTAATACTTAATTTGTGCGGAAAATTAATAAATTATAATTTGATTTGCATTCAAATAACACATTTCGCTCATGACTTGAAGCAGTGTTAGCGAACAAAATTAGATGCAAATAAATCTTATGAATCATAGTCATGATAGTGAGCGTAAAAAGCGTTACGCGATATAATAGGATGTATGAGATATAAAACTGGGCATAAATTCATAATCGAGGCATCGGTGGCATCAGGAATCGACTGTAACTGATGGGCATTAAGCGCCCCAAATTCATGCATATAATCATCATCTCTGACAGCAGTACTAATATTTTTTAACTTTATTGATGATATTCGCGGAAAAGGCAAAAATGAAATCGTTAAATATAAATATAGTATTCAACCACTATCTTATCATTCAAATATAATGGAAGGCAATGCTTGAATAACAATTTTTTTGGTGCAGAAAAGAGAGAGAAAACTGACAGAAAAATGTAAAAACTTTAATGTACATATTTATGAATCGTTAAACGGCTAAGACTAACATAACTGGTATGGGTTTTCTCTCCTCAAGAGTTTTCCCTAAAAAAACTGTTTTGTCCAGCATCTGGGAGTTGGTATACAATGCGGATTTGCCTAAACAAAACAGGCTATATATAAGTTATGTCTATCTATTCTCTTATTCAGAGCCCTATTAGTAGCTCATGCATGCATGAATGGCAGTAATTGTGAAGTTGGAAACGCTGGCAATTTGTATTAAAAAAGGTGTATAATAATTGACAGTCAGTGCCGAATCAGCGAATTGCACAGGAATTGAATTGGCAGTCAAGTGAAAGGCATAACGAGCGCTTCTTTTGTGAGACGAGCAAAACTTAGCAAAACTTATTTTGCCGGCACCGCACTCGCCAGTGTAGACATCGCGAGAATATAATGGAATTCTCTCTCTCTCTCTTCTCCCTCTTCTCGCCAATACCTATTTTGCAATGCATGCATCATAACATGCAAAACCATTTTTAAGACAGAAAAATAATAAAGAGAGAAGAGAGAAGAGAGAAGAGAGGAGAGAGAAGAGAGGAGAGAGAGAGAGAGAAATAGCGCGAGGATTGGATGAAAAAAAGGGAAATCACTTAATGATCAATTGGTCAATCAATACGCGCTCATTAATTATATTGACGCCGGTGTTATCTCATTTAACTTCGCTCTCTTTCATTATTAAACTGGTTCAGTCTAACCTCATTACAATAAGCCGTTTTAATAAATAATATATTTTCTTTTGCATTGCGAGATAAATGATAGACCGATTGCAAAATATTGTAATAATAATTGATTAGCCAAAAGTTGTATCAATTTTGTTAATGCTTTGATTAATTAAAAGCTTTTGGGAAAATAATTTACAAACATTTAATACTGCGCTAAAGTGATTAAATAAAAAACAATAAATTATTTGCAGCCAACATAGAGTCACTGCTGCCATGATTTTAATAGCCCGAAACATATTTGTGTCCACAATTTATTCCAAATCAAAAAATAGTTAATTATTCCTAAAGCGGATATCTTGCAAAACTTTAATTAAGTTTTTTTAAAAGCTATTAATATATTGAAATTTTTACCAAAAAAAAATTGACTCGAGTTTCATTCTTCTCGAACCAGATTAATATTAGCGTTTACGCCAAATTTTTTTTTGAATAAAAAAAGGTGTGCCCACTCTAATGGGACTCTCCTGTAAAAAAATATATACGAAGCAATTTGTTTAGACAAATAAAATCATCTGCTCGTGATTGTCGAGAGTCTATTGTTCGCAGCCGTGTATTTGTATTAATGAGCGACGAATTTACATTAACTCGAACAACCTATGGATGGGGTCATTAATATTATATGTGTATTTTTAGTAGCGTTTAAAGAAACGTAAATTGCCGTTTAACTGAGCAGTCGTCGGGGCATTGGTTTGGGCTCGCAATCAATGCGTAATAATAATTTTATGGATTCAAAATGATTCGCAAACGCATTCGCAGCTGTTCTCCCATTATGTAAATTACGGCGTCAAGAATTTTAGTTGGAAATCCTTTTTAATACTTTTAAAATTCATGGCAATGTGTTCTGTGAGTGAGAGAACACACTAAACTAAAACTTTAAGTGCAAAACTTTTTATCCGTAAAACTATTTAAACTAAAACTATTTGAATGCAATTCCGCACACATTTAAAAATGGATATATTAAATACCGAACTGACCCCGATATGTATAAAGCAGTCCGAATTTATTTCAATCGCGTATTTCCAAAATCAAAAAAAAAAATTAAAAACTCGAGATAAAAGCATTTTTCTTATAATACATTCAAGTGCGTACACACACACATAGATGGGTACAAATCTATGGGTAAAAGCCAACGCTCACATACGCAGAGCCGAAAACATTAATCAAATAAATTAGAATTTTAGGTTGTTTTTGCTATTTAGGATAATAAATGATTACGGAAACTTAATGCGCGCTTAAGTTTTCCTTTTTTAATCATTTTATTCGCATTTAGCCACAACTTATTTTATTAATCAACTCAGCGTTTCTGTTTTCGCCCGTTCTCTCTCTCTCTCTCTCTCTTAGAGGTAAAATTCATACTTGAAGGCATTAAGAGTATTATGCGATGCATTTCTAATTTTTAATATAATAGGTATAATAAATAAGGTGTGCTTTTGATGAATTTTCTTGATTTTATTTGGGGTAAAAATTTCTTAAAAAAGTTAAGTCAAAACAAGTTTGAAATTTGTGCTCTTAATTTTTATTATACGCGCATACAATCAAAGACCAAATATTTTTTGGCTGAATATTATATTCTCTTAATGACAAAAATCGGATTTGGATCAAAAAAGTAGCTTACATTCTGATACAACTAAATACACCATTTAATTACGGGTCAAGTTTAAGGAAAGAATATAATGACGCCAAACATTATTCTCAACTCAATTTATAACATCTTTAATTGATAGTTAAAATATGTTTTGACATCTAAGATATGTCGCAATTGTGGGCACGAGTTTTAACTTTTTTTCAGATATTAATTAAGTGCATTTACTCATAATAAATTAATGATTATCGATTATTCCTATACAGACCAACCAAACGAAAAAAATATCCAATTAAATGTTTTCAAATTTTATTCCTAATGCCTGTAATTAGCAAATAAAACATTTGCTAAGACGAGGGACACAGTCAAGCATAAGCCGCTAACTTTTCAATCATTGTTCGCTTGACTTTGCTTTTGTATGTGTCGGTCATTTGAGTGAAAACTCCCACATTTGCGAAATACTTAATTAAGTTAGGGCTCTGTCGAGTGCGAGTTTAAATAAAAACGAAACCTCCATATCGGAGACAATCAAATTCAATCATTTCCACACTTGATGTGAATTAAGTATCGTTGACCTCAGCCAACACAGTATCAGATCGAAAGTTAGTCGAGTGTCATAAACGCAAAACTGATCATTCATGAGTGCCCAATAATATTGAGCATAATAGTCAATAGTCAAACAACATTAGACCACTAATGTTGTCTAATGTTGTTTTGGCTCTTTTCAATTCTCGAGTTAATCAAATAAGTTAAGTAGTTTGCGAGCAACAATGTTGAGGTGAGACCTGCGATCGCAGTGAAAAGAGATTGAGAGAAAGAAAAAATAGGTAATTACAGGCAATATAACTTAAATTATGGTAATGTCCATCAACTATATTTGCCACTCTCGTCAATAGTGAGAGCAAATCAAATTCAAAAAAATGGTGATGAATTAGTTTGTAGCGAAACCAAGTTAAATACGACCGAAACTGAATATAACGACAACCATTGGCTTCTTTCTCTCTCTTTGCACTGTAATTATTATGCGAGTGTATTCAAGTAAGAATAATACACTATGCAATGATGTCATCGCAGGTAAAATTATAGAAACACTCCGGCAATCAATGTATGCTTAACATTATGCTAATTCATTGCATAGTGTTTCTCTTATTGAGGGTTTTTTTTCTCTCTCTTCACTTGAAAGTCCGTGTTTAAATCTTATTCGGCAATCGCTACTGATATGCTTTAGGGCCTAAAACACACCGATATAGGAGTTGCTTTTAAATGTTTCAGTCTCCGATCAAGATTATTGCTTAATAAATTATAATATTAGTCCCATTTGGTAACTGAAACAAAGCCCATATGAATTTGATATAATTGCAGCGATAGGAATAGGTTGGCCAGATCTCGGGAATTTGGTTGAAACCGAGAGTGGACAGCATTATAACTTTACAAGTTTAAGTTTTATAAAAAAGTTAATAAAAATTATAAATTAAATATTTGCATTAATCAAATATTTTTATTAAAATTTACTATTCATAAATAAATTCAAGTTAAAAATATTATATAACTTAATTATTTAATTTGATTGTTCTGTTTTTTTACAACAATTAAATTTTATTTAAAACCTCTAGTTTTGTACATATTATGTAGAAAATAATATTTTTTATTAAATAAAAAAAATTTAAAAAAATATTGAAATATAAGTTTTTAAATTAATCAAATTAAATAATTCAAGTTAACGTATATGAATATTAAATTATCATTACATTTTCAAACTATCACAAAAAAATAAATTTGCCAAATCTGCGCACATTTAGCCGCAACAAGTCTGGTAAGCCTAGTCCGGCAAAAGCGCGTCTGCAAAGTAGACCAGTCTCCTCAATAGTTGCCATTATGCTGTATGCATAACAAGTTTGTAAACATTGCCTTTTTTACTTTTTACACATCCCTCAACTCGAGTCCCCGACTTCGCCAAACTCGAAAACTCATTTATGAAGGTTATAATTTGTAGAGCGTTTTGCATTCATTTCCCATCCTTTTAGTTGTATACCTCTTAAATTCCTATTATAAATCAAAATGAAAAATAACAGTTCCTGTCTTCAATTTTGCAATTTTATGGTAAATAGAAAATGGATGAGTATTTAGCAAATGAAATGTCTTTTATAAAAGCCAGGCATTACCTTATATACAAATTACGTATTCACAGACGCGAAATAATTATTGAGTGCTCTCTAAAAGGAGCTTTTGATTGAGGGTTGGAATCGGCAAATAAGGAGAAACCAATTCGCCGAAGATATATACAAATGGATTATCACACGTTTCTATTGGAGAGAAATATTCCTCAACAGCATAATGACATTTTTTTCTTTTATAATTTCTCTCTCTCTCTCTCTCTCTCTCTCTCTCTCTCTCTCTCTCATTGTGCGATTAACATTAATGTCTATACATAAACAAATTTAATTGAGACAAATGTTGATACGCTATTGGCATGCATTCAAATCATTTGGGAGAATAATCATCTCGCCATCAACTTTGATGAATATGATAATGCAGTAATGTTTTGTTCATATCACTTGCCAGTACACGCTCGACAAATTTCAAACCTATACAAATTGGTAACAAATTTGTAGTTTTATGAATACACAGGCGAACTATTGATATCATTTTTGGTAAACGGTATAATCGGTCACAATTAATGTTTAATGTTTCACAAACTCCGTGTACGGTAAGAGTCAACGCTTACAGCTTTCTCTATTCACACTTCATATTTTAAACCGAAATTAAGTTCAAATAGGAATTTCTTTTTCTTTCATGATTACGAGCCCTTAAAACTTTTTTATTTTTATTTATGTAGATATACGCCATATAAGTATTGTTTCTGCATTTCATATTCACTAAGTCTAATAGCTTTACAAGCTTCCAGTCGTGCCGGACTTCGTAGCCCCTGGTTTCGACACTCCTTATATGTATACGAATCAAAAGCTATAATTATCTTTACAATTGTTCTGCTCGTCTTCAAAGTTCATTTTAAAATAAAAGCTCATTTATATTAAATATGTGCAAAAAGTCTTTATTATTGTTTAACAAAAATGGTTGTTCGATATATACCAGCATTTCCTTTATTCTGGGCCCGAACACCAGCCCTCTGGCGCTATGCCTCTCTCCTGTCTATAGTTTTTCTACCATAAGAATCGATTAAAAGTAAATATATTTTTGCAAAATAAAATAAATGTATAAAATAGAAAGTAAATAAAATATATATCAAAATTTTGTAATTATTATTAAGTATAACTAATGATCGTAATTACGAATCCGTAATAATATTTATAGTTTAACAAAATAATTTTATGGATTCATTATAGTTTTAGAATTTATTAATTGTTAGACACTGAAACATATTTAAGACAAACGATGACTTTTATCACATCTTTAACAATATAAACGTGTATAAAGTAAGGCTATATTTTTTTTATCAATAGCCTGTACTTTTTTATGATCAGTCAGACAGACTGCATACCTAAAACTCATGAGATAAACTTCGTCAAAGAAAACTTTGGTTTAAAGTTGTTATAATTTATTGAATATATAAATATTGAAACATTGTAAACTGATTTTTAATAAAGTTAAATTATGAATTTGACATGTCTGTCTGTCTGTCTGTCTATCTGTCCCTTTGTCTTTATACAGTTGATAAAGAAACTGTGGAAATAATATCCCTAATGTGGAAATGAAATACTATTTTAATAGACTTTTATGTTGTCAAAAACAATATATAAGTTAGAAATTAGTTAAGTTAGACAATCTTGTTAATCATTGTTAAAAATGATTAATGAAAATCAATTATTAAAATAAAATTTAAAACAATATTAAAATACAGAAGACAAAGAACAAAGCGAGCGAAAATAACTCGCGAATATTCTAACTTCTGTTAATGTTAACTAACATATAATAAAATTGATGTTAAAATCAGCTCATTTATATAGTCATTCTTGTTTTCAAAATAAAAATAAGAGAGAGGTAGGAGGAGAGAAGCATTTTGTTTAAAATTTTTAATTCTATTATTTGTTTTTTATTTTCCATATGGAAAATAAGACTATGATGTTTAAAAAAACATTCCTGACTAACGACACATTGAATATGCGTAAACATAATTCAAAACATAATACATACATAATAATACGGCCATAAATGTTCAACACCTTCTCTTTCAATCGGCATTTCAGTTCGCAGACAATAAACAGCGAAATATAATGCTAAGCCATGCTTTGTCTCAGTTGTGAATTATTATTATTACCGGCTATGAAAATATATTAGAATACATTTAGAATACATTTAAATGTCAGCCTTTGTTTTCGATTGTTGCGCGATTCGACTCTAATTATTATTTACAAGTTTACCATTTTTTTTTCTCTAATTATATATTACTTGCTCAAAGAATTTTATGACTTACTATATTTTAATAATAATACAAATAAGAGATAGAAAAAAGTATTCATTCAAAAAACTTGCCATTTTTTCTCCATTTCTGCATCAATAAATCACTGCCATAAAAACTACTGTATGACAGGAAATTGTGTGGCAATGCATCAATTGATTTTTGTGTCACAACTTTAAACTTCATCTTTTTTTTTGTGTTGACCAAAACAGTACCGTCTAAAGTATAATATCTGTAGTGTTCACAAAAAAATGCAGACCACACCTTGAGTTTTATTCTCAAAATTGTTTGAATTATTAAATTAAAATTTTTCAGTTTGAGTTTTTGGTATTTTATTTGATAGATATGGAAAGGAAGAAAAAATCATAAGAATAGGAGAGGAGAGAAAAAATTGAATATTGTTGAAAAATTCAGATATTTAGATAAACAAATTG
>JAQIYA010000576.1:0-18844 GCA_034699355.1 Microtritia minima
TTTTTAATATGTCTGCGTCCGACCCCATGCGCTCCGAGCAGGACTAGAGTTTTTCGTTTAAAAGATGTCATATACACAACTTCTTCATAACTGGCAATATCTAATTGATCAAAAAATGCGTTTCTTTTAGCTAAATATTTGTTACGCTTTTTCTTTTTGCCAAATATAATACAATTGGTTCTGTCTTTTCTGTATTTCTGAACATTATTAGACGAAGCTCTCCATTCAATTAATTGTGGCGAAGGGATGAGTCCTGCGGTGCCCTTCTCTCCCACTCTCCTCGCCTGCCACCAGTGGTAGTCCTCTTTGCAAATCACTTCCAACACATCTCCGGTGCTAAATGTGAGTCCGGCCTGAATGCTAGGAATTAGTTCGTCATCTTTGGGATTGTAGTCAAATTGCGCTCTCATGTGGATCTTTCAATTGAATTGGATTTATAATTATATTTTTCTTATAAATTAATAATAACTTAAAATTGATATTTTTAAAAATAAATTATTAAAGTCATTCAATTTAATCATAAAATAAAAATTTAACTTTTATATTCATGTAATATATAAACTTTAATTTAATGAACAAAACATATTGCATTAACACAAAAAGATACCTCGCATTGAGGAGACGGCTGTCGATTACTCGGCAATATCTTAAATGAAACGTTTCCTTTCGCTTCGCGCTAAGAATCAAAATTTTAGTTAAATAAATATTAAATTTTAGCAAATTATTTCTAAATCTTGTCAAACCAGCATTCGTTGTAGATTTTCGACAGATTGGTTCGAAACAGGCACGTCATTAATTTCGCATATGATGTCTCCCACATGAAGGGTGGCTTAAGAAAAATAATAATAAATAATAATTAGATTTTCATCAAAATTTTACGCATTGGTTGTCAAATTTTTTTACATAAAAACAATGACAGATAAATTGAATATTTAAAATTTGCATTTGGTTTATGAATAATGTATGAAAGATGAATATGTGGCATACCTTGTCTGTGAATCATCCCGCCGTGCATTATCCGCGACACCACACATCGGCCCAACTCATCCAATTTTAATGTGATTCCCATCGGTTCGTTAGAACTTTTATGAAACTTGACGAGCCTTAGACGTGTTATGTTGTCATTTGGATCGTCAAACGAACCATTTGAGTGCACTGTGTTTTCTTCGTTAAAGTTGTCGATATCGTTAGAATCGAGTAATTCGTTGACAATAATGTTATGCGATCGTAGCAAAAACTATTTATAGGAAATAATATAAGCTATAAATTGTTATTAGCTATAGTTAATATATAATTATATTCAACAATTGTTTTATAATATTTAATTAATTAATCCCTAAAACTTTTTTATTTTAATTTACGTAAATCAAACAGTTCACCATTATTTATGAATGTTAATCAACTCTAATAGCAGTATAAAATATAAGTTATAATTTATAACTTGTATTATTTCTTACCTGAATATAAGAATTTTGTAAAATATTCAATAATTCTTGAATTGTAGAAGAAAGTGGACTTTTCGTTAATGGAAGACTTTGCAAATCATGCAATACCTAAAAATGTTTGGTAATTATTAAAAAATTAATTAAGCAAAAATGTCATCACAATCATAATCTACTATAAAATTTATATAAAGCACTCTATAAAAGGTAATCATAAAAACCTCGTCATATAACTGAAGTGCGCTATTTTCAGTAATAGAATATTTCCATTCTTTAATTGATTTCAATGCATAGTCTAAACTCTGCAAAATAAAACAATGAAAATACTTTATTTAATATTTATTGAAAAATCTCATTAATTTACATCTAGAAATTTAACCAAATTGGTGTCAGTTATGAGATGATTCATAATTAAATCTTGATTCGAATTCATACTCGACAAACTTATTATTTTATCAAATTTATCCAAAACTTCTTTAACTCCCGCTAAAATAGTTCAACAGATTATTATTATTTAATGCTTTTTAAGAATTAAATACTAAAAAACATTGACGTTCAAAATAATTAGCTCTTTTGAAAAATGAATCATAGATAGACACTAAAGAACAAATATTTTTAAAGAGCTATAAAATAAATCAAGAAAAAAATAATAAATTCTCAATAAAATTAATTATTAAATTAAAAAAAGAATTATACCCAATCCAACAATATTACTTGATTTGGTGTTCAAACTCGTCTCTTCCCATTTATTATTAAATGTAATTATTGCTATATTTTTCTGAAATATTTAAAACATATTATTCTAATAAAATATGTTTAAAAATAAGTTATATATTTAACTTTTATTTGCCTGATTATGTTATAGTTCCTCATTTCTTCTATCGTATACAAAAGATGACTTTTTCGTGGTAAAGAATCCATTTGCTAAATATCGAAATTATACAAAATCGAAAATATCGAAAATAGTTAATTTAATATATTAAAAAATTATATTTTTAATTGAAATAATACTAAAATTAAAGCAGACTAAACACTAAATTTGTCAGCAAAAATAAAGCTTCAACAAGACTTTGCTTAATAGGGAAAATGTCTCATTACAGTGGAATGACGGAGGACTGTAATCGATTTGAATAAAGTGTTCGGTAATAAAATTATAGCAACGGTAATGAAGATTCATTTCAAATTTTACCGGCAATGAATGTGAAAAATAATTTCTTTTTAACTTATCATTAGAAAAATTAATTTTTATACACTTATGGCTTTTACCGCAGTAATATCCTTATTAAAATTCAAACAAATTGCATAATTATTCTCTTTTATACGAATAATGGATATTCTCTTAGTAAAATAAATTGCCAAAAGTGCCAATAATATAATAAAACTTTTATACAAAGTGCCAAATTTTATATTTAATGCACAATAATTTGTATTCATGTTAAATAAGCATTAGTTTTTTATTAAATTGTTAAATTATATTTTATAAAATATCTAAAGGTTGTAAATTTCTTTAAGTCCAAACATATAACTTCTTCCTCACGTTCATTCAGACATTTTGAGCATTTATGAATTATTGTTAATGGTATTAAAAGAATTTTATACGATTCGTATACTTAATATGTTCAGCAACACATAAATAAGTTTTTAAAGTTAAACATTACAATTTGTTGAAAACTCACACAAAGCCATTTATGATTAAGTGCTTCGCGAACGGATATCCTATTGTTGGGATCAGAATTTAACATTTTAAGTACTAAATCTTTGGCTAAATTGCTTATATTGCTCCATATTTTTGATTCGACCTAAAATATAAAATAAAAATCAAAAAATGAGAAAAAAACATAAAATAATAATAAACAAACCGAAAAAAGATCGATTTGATCATTAAAATTTAATGCCGATCCGCAAAGAAGAGTTAAGAGTAAAATTCCACAGCTATAGATGTCCGAAGATTTTGAAAAAGAAGATTTGTCTAGAGTTAGTTCGGGCGCGAGATATGTGTGCGAGAAGTTAAACAAATCATTTTGTTCGCAATAGTTGTGCACATTTATATGAAGCCATTTCTCTTGAAACACAGTGCGACCAAAGCCGCATAATTGAATGGGGGCACAGTTATTATCACTTGCCATCAAAATATTTTCAGGCTTAATATTTCCGTGAATAATATCGTTGTCATGACACGCACAGATTGCATCCATTACTTGTTTCATGTAATAACTGCCGAAAATAATTTATATTTTATTGATTTATAAAATAAGTGTTACATCATTCAAGCATCACTTAGAATTAGCACTTATTATACAATAAATAATTAATTTGTATGCACACCATTCATATCTTATAAAAAGATAATTATAATTAAATAATAATTGTTATTATTAAGTCAAATAAAAGTTTATTTATATATTTAAAAACTCATTTAATTTAATCAAATAAACTCATACTAAATTATGTTAAAATTAATTTTAAATAATTAAAATTAATTTGTTTTTAATTTATTTATAAGTTTATAAGAACTCAATACTTATTTAAAAAGTTAAGCACTATATTATAATCTTAAAACACAAACTAATACATAATAACTTGAATTGATATAAATCAATAATAAATAAATTTAAATCAAATCAAATATAAAATAATAAAATATCAATTCTTGAAAATTGAGAAAAAAATATATAAATGTTAAGATAAGTGGTCAATATTTCTAAAAGTAAACGTAAAATGAAAAAATTGAGAGCACGTTAGAGTTAATATCGATCAGAGACACAAACCTAATGACATTTTCGCTGTAAACGTATCCAGCATTGGCACGCTTCACAATCTCCACTAATAAATCATTGCCTTCAATGCTAAACAAAGTAAAGAATTTAATGTATTTTAATATTGCAACTAAAATTGAAAATGAATTTTTTCATTTGATGTCATTTCGATAAGGGTTTGCATTATTCAAATTGAACTCACTATTCAAAGACCAGAAAAAGAATGCCATCGGAAAACACGTAAGTGTCGTATAGTTGGCAGACATGGATGTGCTTTAAATTCATGTATTTTTCGGTTTCTTTTTTCAATTCTATTAAAGATGAATTTTTACAAATATAACGAAAATATATATAAATAAAACTAATGCACATGTATTTGTATTACGTAAAAATACTATAAATAAGTGTTATATATCATACCATAACTTAGTGAAGAAGAGTCACAATGAGTTAATTTGCAAAAATCGATTACTTTCACAACACATTTATTGCCATTAAGTTTGTTCGTACAGTAATATAAAGAACTAAACGCAGACCTAAAACGCAAATAATTATGATTTAAAATTTTCAAATAAATTTAATAATCAAATGTTTTGCAAATGTTAAATAATGATCGCTAATAATTATTTAAGCAATTATTGGGCAAAAAATTAAGATTAAAGTATAAGCAAATGTAAAAAAGGGTTATCAGTGATGGTCCACATCGGATGCATAATCGGATTACAATCTTAAGTTTGCTTTCAAGCAATAAAAGTCGAATAAAAATAATGCTTAATTAAGTTAAGAGCAAAAATAAATGATTGTTAACATTTAATGCGTTGCTGTGCGTGTAATGAATGTGGTTATTAAAGATAAGTTTCAATATTAGGTTATATTAGCGTATGAGGTGTGGAGTACTCTGCGATATACATAGTATGCAGTATTCAGTACTCTATTCAGTACTCTATACTCGGTTTGACTAATGATTACCTTTTGATGCAGTACTCGATTTGATACGTGTCATCAAATACAGTCCTGTCATTCATCTCATTACTCGCCTCAGCCATAGTGTGATAACCAACTTAATTGACCAGTTCTTCACCAATTCATAGTGTCTGTTCAGTCATGTTGTTTATCCAAACCTAGAGAATCACATAATAAGATGAGAGCACTGCATCACTACAACATCACTGCTAACGAGTCGATCGCCTTCACAGCAGTGCTCGCTCTCTATGTCTGCTTCCATTCGCATCACTACAGTCATTGAGACACACTCTCGCACTCACTCTCTCTCGCTCTCTCCGACTCTCACAGACTCTCCGCTCAGATGAACACATGAACACATCTGCTATTTTGTTGACGATTTTCAATTCAATTCGAAATTATCGATCCATCGATCATAAGGTTTGTTGTCATTCATATCTGTTCGCCTTATTTCACAATTACATGCAATTCTAGTCTCATATCATTATTTGATTTGCAAATAAATTATCATAAATTGTTTTATTGGTTAAATAAAGTGAAATCTCACGTGTAATTTTAAGAATTAAATTTTAATTTTAACAATATTTAAAAATATTAAAAATATTAAAATTTTTAAAGATTTTTAAAACAGAAACGCTTGAAATGCTTATCTAAACACCTGTCTAAGAGAAATTATTAAACCATTTTTGAAATTTTTTCATTAATATTTTTTAAAAATATTATTTTAAAAATATTTCATATTTAAATAATTTTGAATTTGACTTCCTAACATTTAAAAATTAATTAGAAGCCATACATGTATATACATAGAGTATTCTGTATGTATATATTTTACCTAATGAATGAAAAATTTACTTTTTCGGGTGAATTCTGGTACAATTCGGGTATATTAGTCAACTTTGGGTGAATCGTATAGATTGTTCAAATTGAGGTATACCATAATTTTCTAATCCCTAGTTATGATCCTATCCGATACTAAAATTAACGTTATTATTTAATATTGCTTTAGAATTGTATTTTAAAGTTTCTTCACATTTTTGCACTTAATATTAGATTCTTGATTTTTATAAAGCATTCTTTCAAATGTTATGCAAACATCACACTTTGATTTAATCAATTAATTAGTGATATTAATTAATCTCTCTTTTGACTACTTTCGATTTGATAATTTTACAATTGTCTAATTCAGATGAAAATGAAGAAAATCATTTGCAGCACTTTTAAAATTTATATAACATTTAAATTTAAATATAAACTTTCATGATAATGAAATTTATGTTATGTGATTTAACAATGGCTGAGAATATGTACAAACATTTTAATTTTAAAAAATTATAAACTATTGTTTGTTCAAATTGTTAAGTACTCGACTACCAAATAATCTCTGCATACCTTTTATGGAAAAATTCTTTCCATACCAATCGAGAGTTACAATCGAGAGTAATGAGGAAAGAATAAAGAGTGCATTTATGAAACTTTTGTTAATGAATAATTAAGTAAAAACTTTTATAGTCAACTAACTCGAAATTATTGCATTGTAATTATTTATGATAGTCAAAGTGACCACAATAATGGACTAATTTTATTACTTTGATTAAACTGAAAGGTTTATAGAATTAGGGAGAAATTATTACGCTATAAAATTTTGTGTATTAAGTGATTTTAAGTTCTTAATAAAACCTTTAATTTTAATTATCAACTTCTTTAATAAATTAAAGAATACATTAATTTACGTTTGTTTTCTATTTACTTGTCATTCTACTATCAAACTGTTTGATACACATATTTAATTCACAGTTTTAAAAATTGTTACATTTTTAAATATGAATATTTATATTTTTAGCAATTTCAGTAAAATGTCGATTTTAGTTTATAATCACTATTTATGTATTTAAGCTTAATTCCGTTATTTATTTTAACATTTATATCAAATTTATATTTGAGACCCGGTACTCAAATTGCACGCGAGTCGCAGCTAAGCGTAAATAAAAGACACTTCGGTTAAACTAAACATGTAATAAAAGCGCTCGTTTGTCGCGATTAAGGCGCGTAAAACAATAATGAAAATTGCAATCACTATCAAAAGCGGAAGAGAGAGTAAAAAACGTTGGCGTTTGCGACGGCGGTAGAGATCTGTTTGGTCTCATATTTATTAAAACTTTTAATTTAAAACGTGTAAAACTTACATAAATAACATAAAATAACATTTTTGTTTTTTAAAAACAGCACATTATATCATTTGAGTATCTAATATCCATTTTGCATTGTTCTGAAACTCAATTAACTAGTATTAAACTTAACTAGTAAATACAAATTGCAAAAAGTAAAACTTTATATTTATTGGATTACATACATAAAGCATCGATGAATGCGTTTCTTATTCCTCAACAATAAGCTGTCCATATTTTAGCCTAACCTTACCTGATATTGAAAATGGTACCTAAAAGCTAAAGAGGAAGGCAATCAATAATCTGAATCTATTAAAATATTTGAATAACTATCGTCGATTTTATTTAATAATGATTTTATAAATTTTCATGTTTTCAGATGTTTTAAAGTATTTTTTAAGTCTTTATATTTTGATTCACGATAACGTTTAAAATGTTTTCGTGATCTTAAATACAATATTTAATTCTTTATAATAATTTTTTCTTTGTTTTTCACTATTGAAGATATATTTGATTTGTTTTAATCTGACTTACTTTTAAAAAGTAAGCGCACGGATTTGAGATGTTTGTGTCTGCCAGACCTTTTGTCCCTATTAATAATTAAGGAATGCTAACTGGGTTTATAAATTAGCAAAATTTTTTTAATGCTATTGTTGAAAATCCATAATCAAAATTAAATGTCAAAGTAACAGAAAACTAATATAAAATACAGTAAAAGTAAATTAAGTGAATGTTTACATCAACAACGAATTTTCTAACTAAAGTTAATCCCTATATCTAATTAAAATAATAAAGTGTGCGAGCATTGGTGAGTGAGTTAGTTAGTGTGTACGTCTCTAAAAATTTATTTAATTTTTAAACCTAATTTTTAGCTTATTTTGTGTTTGGCAAAAGCAAGCTTATGGATTTGAGATGTCCGTCCGGGTGTCTGTCCCCCCCCCCTGAAGAAGGAACCATAAGTGGTCCAAATTTAGTGACGTTTACATAGGGTTTTAAGTTGTCTAAATGTCTTTATTAACAAAGGGAAACTTATTTAAAAAGAGTTCTAACTTGTCAAAGTTGGAAATTAAGGACTACTATACCCTATACTCTTTATTAACAAAGTTAATTTTGTAAAAATATATTTTAAGTATTGTTGGGATAAAATAAAATAAGCTCATAATAGTGTTCAATCTTGTTATTTTCTTGCGATTTAAAATTTTTAAAGTTAAAAATTTAATTATTGTTTATGTAAAGAATTTATTTTAATTTAATTTGAGAGAGAGAGAGAGAGAGAGAGAGAGAGAGAGAGAGAGAGAGATTTAATACAATGAAGTTTATATATATTTTACTGTATATTTTACAGTATATATTTTACTGTATTTAATACAGTAAAATTTTTTAAATGTCGAAGTCACGGAGAAAAAGCCATTATTTAACTAAAATCATAAAATTAGCGTTAAAATCGATTCAATTGAATGCTAATTCCTGTTTAAATAATATTTTTTATATTTCTCTATACTCAAACTTTTTTCTGTTTTGAATTATTTTTAATGACATCTAAAGTTAACTGCGCTTAGATTGTGTTGCCATTTGTCAAACAATCAAACAAAGCGCATGCACTACAAAGTTCTCTGTTTTGCATTTAAAACTTTCAATTTCATTAAATATAAGAGTGCTAATTAATACAATATGCTATAGTTTTGTTACTCGACATATATTAAAATTGTTCACATTTACCGATCAATTTTTGTGTCGTTTTTGCAGCAAAAGTGTTCACTTTAACTGTGTATTCATATTATTTGAGATTTAGATTATTAGATATTATTAGATTTTTAGCGTATTTTAATCTGATTTTGACAAAAGCTAGCTTATGAGCCATCCGTCTGTCTGTCTGTCCCCTTACAAGAAGCTAAAAGTTGACAACATTTAAAGTTATTTTAATATAAATTAATACATACATTGTCATTTTGTATATATTTTATTAACTATACGTGTATATGATAACAAAATTGATTAATGACTAAATTAAAAATTAATGGACTTTTTAATATAGATTTTTAAAAAAATACATCTTTTTTCAATAAAATTGTTAATTTTATTGAAATTATTTGAATGATTAATTTGAGAATCCGTTATAATTTTAAGTATTTCATTGCCATCTAAAGTTATGAATTCTCAAACTTAGATTTTATAAATGTTATATTTTTGTTTTTAACGTGTATTATTAATTTGGAATTAACTTTACTAACTATTGTTTCTATTTTTCATTAGCATCAAAACGAAATATGAGCGATGATAATGAAACTATAAAGCAGACAAATCTATGTACTGGTGATCAGAATCGCAACACTCAACCAAAACCAATTTCAACAAAGTTAATAAGAAAAGAAATATCACGGCCTCATCACAATGTAGGCGAAAAGGTTGCGCAGGTATGAGTGAAGAGTTTGACTCAATCTCATTATTACTTGAATTATGAACAGACACTAAATATAGCGTTTATTTGTGTCATTCAGCAAACATTGTCTTTATTATTATAAGAGCATCGCTTAAATTTGTGTAATTTAAGTGCTAATTGCTTACTGCTTACTGCTAATTCAAGTCCCGTTATTAAAAATTTCTGCATATAATTTTTAAATAAAATCATTATAGAAAAAATATTTGTAAAATATTTCTTAACAATACTTTACAGTAAATTGTTATAAGTTTATGAACAGAAGAGGTTGCTGTTCATAATTAAATAATTTCAATCTAATAAGTTAATCAAACTTTTATTTATACCTTATTTACAGATTTTGAAGTTTTTATTTTGCTATTTTTAAAATTTGATATATAGTATCATTTTTGCAAATAGTTGGCTAAAAGATCATTAGTTTATAATAGTTTTATAATACAGAATGTAATACAGAATGTAATAGAGTATGTAATATTGTATGTAAAGCTATGTAATAGCAGACTGTATTGTGACTGTGGGCTGAGTGTAACGCTTGCTCAGTGCTCTGAAGTGAATCAATACAATTTATTCGGTGCTTTAGTTAACTCTTTAGAAGTAACTCTTTTAGGTGTATCCCATTTAACTATGTCTAACGTGTGCATTGCTTTACATAAGCAAGTTATTCCGTGTAATGCTTAATGTGTTGTTTCCAAATAAATTAGTAATTTGTTTAAAATGTATTATATATAACTTAATATAAACACTCATATTTGCAATATTCTTAAACTAATCTAAACTTTGCAAACAAAAACTTACTGCAAATCTAAATATTTATGATGAAATGATTGCGCGCAGAGTTAACAGAGTTAAGTCTCATTATGGTTGAGAGTGACAGTCCATGAAAGTGAGCAATAGTTAGGCTATGAAAAGGTTAAATGAAAAGTGTTATCCGAAAAGGAGTTGTCAACTCATGATGAAATGGTGCCTTTATTAACATCTTCGGACAATACGCCAATCATTTGCCATACAGAACGTGAATGCGAAAGGCGTGTCAGCAATAGTGATGACATTGCCATCAGTATACGAGTCCCCCACCAGCAGACGCATCAAAGACATTACCGTAAGAATAACTGGCGTCAGAACTCGACGCCTCAAATCATGAGACAGCAGGCCATCGACGACCCGCTCTCGTGTAGTGCTCCCGTCTCTGCGATCGCTGCCATCAGTTCGATACGACCCACTGTGTCCACTCAATGGCTCTCTCCCAACAACTCTTTCGAGTCGAACAGCACTCAGCACTCGCTCCAAAAGGCAAGACAGCAGATGTGGACTAAACAGCAGTCGAGTCTCAACTCTTCCATCCATTCTAATGGCGATATCAGAAGTCACGCCACAACAAACAGGTCCCGAAAAAGCTCGGCTTTCGAGATGAAAGAAAGTGCTATTCGCAAGTTAAGCGTTATTCCACACGTGAGTCCCTTTCGCTCAATTGTAACACCACTTATTTCAATTGTCTACAAATTCACTCTCTATGACTCTCACATTTCGAGACTCTTTTAAACATAATTCAAGTTTCAAAAATTTTAGTAAAGCTTAAATTATATATAATTTATAATTATATACTGTAAAGTATTGTTAATGAATGTAATTATTAATTTCCAAAAGTTTTTTGCTGTTTAGTATTGAAAATTTATAATTAATTTAATTTTTGAATAATTAATTTTCTACTTATGTGCTCATATAAATATCATTTTATAAACATGAAATAATTAAACGATTTAAATAAAATTTAATATAAATATTTGTAAATATGAATATAACTTTGATGTGTTTGTATTATAAGTAAATTTGCTCTCGATTTTAATGATCAATGCTTAACGTTATTCTATATAACTTATAATGTTTTGACAAATTTTTATAACCAACTGATCTGATTTTCTTCATAATGCTTCTCATAATGTTTTGAAGCAATAACTTAACGCACAAATAAGTTGAATGCATAGAGTGAGGCAAAGACTTTCACCTGCTTTTTGTCGTTTCCGTGCAATTATTTTGTTTCTATAGCGATCAAATTTGATTAAATGGCAAAGGTATCTGTAAAGGTATCGGCTTTATCGCTGTACGGGTTTGCATAAAAAACATTCTGACTTAAGATATAGTACTCTATTTAATAATTAAATAGTCATGATTTGGAAAATGCCTATTGACATGTAGAGCATGTTTACGCTCAATTTGCATATACTTTTTTTTAGTGATTTCTTATTCATACCGCTAACTTAAATATATTACATAAGGTGAACGCTTATAATCCGCGGGCTATGCGAGCATAATGTTAATAATGTTAATTTTTAATAAAGTATCTTAGTTTAAAAAATGACAGACAAGTTAGAGCGCTGTTGAAAAGTAAAACAACATTTTATAAATAGCTTATGAGAAAGTGACAGTTACATTGTTGGGACTTTGAATAAAATAATTTGAAAGTTTTGACATTTTTTGAAAGTTTTCAATCGAATGTTGAATATTTTATATAAGCCGAGCCCATGAATAAGCCTAAAGCACTAAATATCAAAATTTTTCAAAGGCTGCTTATCAACACTAAATTAAATTGTTATAATTTAGACACAATATTAAAAAGCACGAGTAACCCTCGCTGTGTGGTTAAAATAATGAAAATAATGTTATAATAAGGTTATAATAGTGTTAAATTGTGTTTAATAATATAATAAATTTTGTGATTTTAAAAGATACAAACATATAAACAAAACTGAAAGGAAATCTTTGACATAAAGTGCTCTAAAATGTGTATTTATTTGGGCGGTCACTTGCCTTCCTCTCCTATTCTGGAGAGGGGTTACATGTGAGTTATATAAATTATATGTGAATAGCAGAGAAATTTATCACTTAAAAGTGTTGATCAATTATTACTTACTGTTACTGAATAAAAAGTGAAAAATAATTAACTTGTTATTCTAAAGATTAAAACATAAATATAAATGTTTTAATAAAGTGACCATAAATTAGAGATTTCCTGAAAACGAAGCGCTTGAGCTTATTCTTATTGTTAAAATGTTTTGCTAAATCAAATGTAATTTGAAAGATAATTTATAGGCAATGTTGGTTTTAAGAGTCTGCACAAAATAAATAGATTAAAAAATTGTTTGACTTCTTCGTAGAGTAAAATTATAATTAATATAAAGCTTAAAATCGGATCGTATTTTAAAGATCCGATTTTAAATTCTATATTTATTATAAGTTTTGATCCAATCCATGTTATTTTTAGTTTAAATTCAAACCTTTAAAATGTCAAATTTAGCAATAAAATTCTTTTAGCCCAATAAACATTTGCAATTATACTTTTACATTGACTTTTTTAAGGATTTTGTGGATGTTTATGACATTATAATTATCGCTTTCATTTTCTTAGAAGTAAAAGAAAATTGATTGATGAACAGTTATAAACATAATTACCAGTACAGCATTTCTTCAACCGACCATTGAGTTACTCAAAAAATATAGTCACTAAATTTTACAAACATTAAAAAAATTATGGCTAAAAACAAATGCACTCATTTATATTAATAAAATATGAATTGATGAACTCAATACATAACTTAATGTTCGTCAATGTGTTACGATTGATCACTTATTATGATATATTACTCAAATAGTCTATAAAAATCGATAAAAGATAAAAATGTAGAAGAATTAATAAAAAGAATAAGCTTTAAGAACGTCTTGAGAACATATGCCTTAAAAGGGCGCCAAATCTGGAGTATTATCTGTTGTTCACTTGTTTATTGTAATTTATTATGGATTTTGTGCCTAACATTTCATTTTGTTTTAAAAAATTGATTCTACTTGAAGCCAATCTTTATTTTACATGTCAATACGAGAAAAACTCGAAACATATTATTGTTTGAGAAACAACTTAAAAAGTAGATGATCTCAAATTATACCAGCAATAGTTGGACGCTTTAGTTGAACTTTAAACTCTGATCTTTAAACCTTTAATTTGTTGGAATAGTTAAATTTTATACATGTATTAACTATTAATAATTGATTTTGACCAACAGGTGCTCTCATTAGGAACTGATGTTTTACCAGAATATAAATTTGAAGCCGAAGAGATCATATCATCAGTTCCTGACAACAGTGTGAACCGACTCACTTCGAACATTCACCAGAAATGGACAATTCTTCACTACTCGCCATTTAAGGCTATCTGGGATTGGATTATTTTGCTATTAGTTATATACACAGCGATTTTCACGCCTTATTCGGCAGCCTTTCTATTAAATAATAACTCCACTCCGACTTACGATAATGACCACAAAAACAATCAAATCAACATTGAAAACCAATTGGGTATTTAAACAGATCTTTTAACTATTCTTACAAACAGTAGTATTCATTATTTAAATATACTCTGTGTTAGTTATAATTAGTGAACATCATTTTCGGTCAACAACAGAATTTTGCCGAATTTGACCGCTGAATTCAAAAAATAATTTCGGTCAGATGTAACGGTTACCAAATTTAACAGAAATTTTTGCCTTTTGATTGTATTTAAACTATTATATTCACCTCAGAAGTTGTTTATATTGCATTATAAACTGAGATTCTTAAAAATAAACTGAATTGTGAGTCTTGTACTCAAATTGTACTCAAAAAGAAGTCAAATCCTTGATTAAATCATTACAACACTCAATATTATTAAAGTGAAATAATACCCTCGAACGTAATTTTGATCCAAATTATTTGGAAAAAATGGTATTTTGAATAAAATGATGGTTTTCGATCTGTTTTTAAAATCATAATTAAATTAAAATTTTGATTTTTATTTTGAAATATTTGATATCATGATAATGAAAGAGAAATTAAATGAATTGAAAATTGAATTTAATTCATACATAATTAGCGAAATTCCTTCAAATGCTGATTTAATTAACAAATATTGTTAGTTTGTGCAAATTTTTTCCTCTATTATCAAACATAGGCATTAATTATTTATGTATTGCGACAAACAGTTTACCGTACATTTAGAAAAATTCGCAATATTCAAGATTCAAATTTGTGCAAATATTAAATCTCTTTCCATAAAAAATGATTATGTATTATACGTGACGGAGATATTGTGGAAAAATTGTATTAAAGTTATACACATGTACACCGTGAAAGATAAGTCGAGACCTATAGGCAATGCTAAAGCATAGCAGAGATAATCCTTACAGTACACATTGCATGCAGTAAACAAATCAGTGAGCTTTTGTAACAAAGACTGTTAATTACTACAGAAATGTTGGATAACGTAAATGAATCATTTGTTGCTCGTTGTGGTTATTGTATTTTAAAAGGTGGCAAACTTTTCGAAAGAGAAATTAAATAAAAATTTTTGTTTTGTATAAATATGCTTTACTGTACACATCATTCTATAGGTCTCGACTTAACTTTCACGGTGTATAATGTATATAATGCTATTTTATTTATTTTTGTTTTAACCGAATTTGACAGACGAACTTCAAAATATTCTAACAAAATTCTGTCGACCGAATTATTATTTAATTGACCGAAAAGGATCTTCACTAGTTATAATGCGTTTGCGATGCGGAGAAGCATACAGTGTAACATCTTTATATATAACGAAAGTTTTATTTAATTTTATCCATGATATTTTTGTGTCCATTGAATATCTAAATTGCTTCGATCTCAAGTAATTTTAGTCCATTTTAATTAACAATAAATGTTTACGATTAACTTAATGAACACAATAACATGTGCTCAATGTTTATATAGGGCAGTATCTATTGAACTCATTAAATCGGTATTGTATTGCCATTGCAAACGCAGTACATTATATAAATTTCCAATATTCTTCAAATTAAGTATTTATCTTTTTCTATAACGCTTAATAAACCGCATCAAAATCTATAGAACCATTCAAAACTTATTTAAATAATTCAAATGTGATTTTTAAAAGCATTAACATATTTTATTAATTTATTTAACATACACTAATTTGCTGCCAGTGCTTCAAAAATCAAGTGCTAGAATCCAAATCTTCCAGAATCGCGATTCACAGATCGAGGTCTACGTGTATAATAATATATAATAACAACAATAACAGACGCTTCGCTAGGAATTATTTAAAATTGAATTTGAATTCTGCTTAATTAACTTTTGCAATTCTGTATTTTAGGTTAAATCTATATAATACTATAATAGAATGAATATATTGAAAGTACTTAGAATTAAATAATAAAATTGCTTAATATTTTCATAAACTAGTTGTGAACAACAATAGCAAAATTGAAGAGAAGAGCATTAATTCAAATGCAAAGCATTACGGAAACGACCCTTTAATGGTCGTCGATTTGCTCGTAGATGTCATGTTTATTGTCGATATTCTTATCAATTTTAGGACCACTTATGTCAACGCTAATGATGAGGTAATAAATGTAATGACAAAAGTGTATGAATTATTGAGAAATAAAAATATGAAATTGTTGTGGAGGTGGTCTCACATCCGGGAAAGATAGCGCTTCACTATCTTAGGGGATGGTTCCTCATCGATGTCGTCGCTGCCATTCCTTTCGATCTTTTGCTCTTTGGCTCTCAAAATGACGAAGTATTCATTATATACTTATTTATCAGTTTTTTATTAGTCGTAAAATTTATTAAAAGCAAAACATTTAAAACATTTTGTTGGATTGAATCTTTCAACCATATTAATAGTACCTTAATCTAAGTCTTAAAATCTAAAGCTTTCAATTGACAGTAATTAGCAAACCGACCGTTACTTCAATACTTTTTAATTTCACTCAAATAATGACATTTACGATCGCTAATGCCATCCCTTCCCGCCCAACAAACCTGAAAAGAAGAAAGTATGTCATGCACGCCAAAGTTGTGTCCATTTTAAGACATTTATATGTCAATGTATATATTTGAGTAGACATTAATCACTAAATATCTAGTTATATATAGGCGGTGTGGCGATGATTAAGCGTTTGGTAAATAACGTGAATTGTGAATATTTTATTTAGCGTTAAGTTTTGAGTAAAAGCATAAAAGAACTAAAATAGCATAACATAACAAACTCGATCTAAATATAATATAATAATGAAAATATCCAACATATGCACGATTTAAGTTAACTAAAATTTGAGTCTAAACTAGGGATAAGCATGAGTTTAGCTTTAGCTTGAGTTTGACATTTGAAGCCATGACTATGACACTCAATTACCGTAACTTAACGTTTAATAAAATTGACCTTAATTTAGTGATTCCTTAAAATCTCTAAATTTTCTAAAGTGTGTTAATATTCTGGATAGTAATTGATTCGAAACACAGCCAGAATTAAAGAGTAGTCAAACTCGTTGAATTTGTGTGACAATTTGTATACATTAATTTTTTTTACTGATTTTGACAAAAGCTAGCTTATTATGGGTTTGAGGTGTCTGTCCGGCTGAATGTCCCCCCGATGAAAGGAAGGTGAAGGAACCCTATGAAGGAACCATAAATGGGCCAAACTTAGTAAAACTCAATTTAAATGACTTAAAAAGTTGTCCAAATCTCTTTATTAATAAAGGGAAACTTGTTTAAATAGAGTATTAATTTGTCAAAGTTGGACATTAGATTATACTCTTTATTAACAAAGAGTAACTATTAAGAAAGTACATAATGCGAACGTAGTGAGCGCTTAAGTAACTCACAAATAGTAAAAATAGTTTTAAAACAAGCTAATTTGGATGCTCATACTTGTTGATAATAAACTTAACAATAGCAAGCAATCTAAAATTACTCAGTTTTTCTCACCATCTATTAATCAAATAAGTTTATAAATTATTTTTAATAAATATTGATGTATTTTAAGTTTTATTTATTTTGTAAATTAGTTCGGATTTAGACAACTACTTTTGATTGCCGAAATGAGTTGCCTAAATCGGGAAATTACTGTATAGTCCTCCTTGTTTTTAAATAATTTTAAGGTTTTGAAAAGAATAGAAAAGTTTATTTTTTATTTTATTTATTTAAGGTTATAGTAGTTTTCCATTACAAAAAGCCTATAATGAATTTCTTCTCGTAAATGCTGGTGTGTCTCATTAATTGTCTCACAGTTAATTAAATTAAAACAATTTATAGTTTATATTAATTAATTTCTTATAAGCTTAGGAACTTTCCATTTAATATTATTATATATTGATTATCGTGTTATAGACCACAACTTTGATCGGTTTGCTCAAAACAGCGCGTTTATTAAGACTCGTTCGAGTTGCGAGAAAAATTGATCGTTATTCTGAATATGGGGCCGCAGTTTTAATTTTATTAGTGGCCGCGTTTGCATTGGTATTGTAGAACTGGTTTTTATAATTAAATTTAAATTAAAACTTTAAATTAAAAATAGGTGGCACATTGGTTGGCGTGCATTTGGTAAGTTTATACTTATTTCACTATAAATATACGAGGAATTTCCAGACTTTCAGTTTTTCTGAAGCCTAGGGGTCCACTGATATGTACTAAAATCTGGGGTCAAAACTTATCGGATTTAAGAGTCAATTTTATTCGATTTTTAAAAAATGCGTTAAAACTTTAAGATATCTACAAAGAATTATTTTACCAATATGCTAGTATTATACATGAAATGTACGAGGCAAGTACATTCCCTCTGGGAATCCCTGACTATATTAATGAATTTGCTTTAAATTATAATTTATTTAATTATTTTGTTACTTTATGTGTATTAATTAATATAAATTTGAAATAATTCATAATCTTATATGCATATTTATGTTACAAACATTTAAGTTAGGAAAACACCAGACCTGAGATTGAGATTAGTTGTGATTACTTAAGCCAATACTTTCAGGGAAATCCTACTTTTTTATTTGAATTCCCAATTTACGGATAAATTAAAAATAATATTTTTAACTAATTATAATCAAATTAAAAAATCTATAATCTATAACTTTTTTCATATTTTAAAAATAATTCAAAAATATGTAATTTTCCTTATATAGAATAATTTAGAACAATTTAATGAAATATATACTATAAATTCTTAGCAATTAACTTTAAAATGCATTAATTAATTATCGTTAT
>JAQIYA010000577.1:0-18843 GCA_034699355.1 Microtritia minima
ATCCACTACACCACACTTCTCACATACTGAACACATCTCTTATTTCAGTACTTATAGTAGAGTCTTACGCACAGACAGACAAACAATGTGTTTATTATTATCTATTCAATTATTAAATTCAAATTCGAATTCAATAATTATTTTATCTAAATTTAACTTACAAAACGAAAACGTTATGTTTACGGAAGCGAAAAATGTCGCATATAATAACAGAAAATTTACCCCTCATTGTTGAGTCTTACACAAGATTTCTAGTAAGTCATAAGACAAAATCTTGTTTTGACTCATTAATTGTTTGCGCAATATTTCTATTATGCAATATGTATTTGCATAATCAGATACAATAATGATAGCATTACATTACATTACATTACAGTGCGACCAGTGATAGAGCCGTTTTCGTTTCCCAAATACCTGCATCAGTCGCAACGCTATAACCTATTGTGCACTGTTATCAAAGGAGACCAACCAATTCAGGTATGGCTCGCTTGAGTGTACGCACCGCTCGAACAATGTTTTTTTTTATAAAATACAAATGTTTTCGATGCAAATTAGATCGAATGGTTCAAAGACGACACGAAACTAACGAACGGACACTTAAGCAGAACCAATTTAATACCGGTAACGGAATACTCGCTGACACTGGCGTTCGAGTCCGTACAGCCCGACCACAGGGGTATTGCACTCATTTCGCTCATTACACGCTTTTATGTGTATTTACTTTTCGTTTGTTGTTCAGGTAATTACACGTGTGTGGCCTCAAACGCCGCGGGAAGCAGTAGCCATAGTGCCTCTATGATTATACACGGTATAAGTCTATTATTAATTCAAATTTCATTTATTTTTTAATATCTATAAATTTTTTTAGTAAAACTTTTCTTTGATAAGTTCGGGGACGAATTTATTTGCCTTTCATTGCATTATGTTATGCCCACGCGTTGATAAATTTCGTATTTAATCATTTTTGAAGCTAAATTTAATTTATGTAAAAAAGTCACGTCAAGAAATATACTCAAAGTTATTGCTTTATTTTTTTCTCGCCTAAAATATAATACTAATCAGCGCTTATTAAATTGTTTTTATGAGCCCTAGAGATAACTGCGTTTTAACAAAGCATAAACATTTTAAAATAATTGTAAATTGTTTTATTTTAATCTCAATAAAAAATTAATTTTAATCCTATTATTATTATTATTTTTTTTATGAAATTTTAAAGATTAGTTTATCTGAAATAATGGAAAATAGATTTTTTAAAAGACAATTTAAAGGATTATTAAGTAATTGAAAATAAATAATAAACTTTAGCAAATATTTTAGTTAATTAATAAACAGATTTGATTAATTTTATAACAGTTATTAATATAACTGTATATTCCTGTTATTTATAGTAAATTTAATTTTAACATATTTGGCTGTTTGTTTAATTTGAATATTTTAACAAACCTTAATTATTAATTGTCTATACATTCAGAATTAGCAATTAATATATAAAACTTAAATGTTTATAAACTCATTCATATCGAACTTAGTGCCGCCGCGATGGAGGATAGAGCCGATCGACACTTCTGTGGTGAAAGGCAGAAATGCTATAATCGATTGCGACACCGATGCATATCCACCACCTATTATAAGCTGGTCCAGAGCTGACGGTATGTATCACTTTATTTTAATTAAGCTAACGTTTATGCGTCTTTTATATTTATATTACATTAAATCTAAAGTTGAAAATATCTAATGTATTATTTTATAGTTTTTGCTATATATATATATAATAGATTTTATTTATTAAATAAATAAACTGAATTTTTCAGTATATTTTATTGTATCAATTTTTAAATTGCTTACTGAGTTAAAGCAACAGATATACGCGTGAATAATCATAAAAATTTAATATAAATTTTATTGAAAGTGAAACATTTTTGTGTCTCTTGAAGGCTATATAATAATGTTTGTTTCTTCGCATTTTATTAAATATTAAACTACATTCACATGGAAACTATTTTATTTTAAATCTTCTATGATTCACATTAAGTAAACAGCAGAATATATAAAAATAAATATCATGCTTTAGTTTAATCGAAATTAATTCATAAACTAAGAAAAAATTGCTAAAAGACTATCATTAATAATTAGTTAGAGAGCGGTTTCGCTTGACTTTAATGGGAACGAAAACTAAAAATTTTTTTCTTGAATATTTAATTTTATTGTTCAGTCGCTATTTAGCTCTCCTAATACTGAATAATTTGATAGCTATAAAGTTTGTCGTAGTTTTTTTTGGTCAACGAAAAAGGCTGTCTCATTGGCGGCAATTATATAAAATGCGGCTCCAAAATGGGTTTTCGGGTATCGTTAAGTTTCGACGCTAAAGCGCAGTAAAACGAAGAGAGAGAGAGTTTTACTTAATTTCACTCTGCGTTCCGCCGGGAAGTGGCATTAGAGTGACATTACAGTGCTTTTAGATCATTACCAGGCAAAACACATATTGCCATAAGTAACTCGTTGTAACTATGCTTACAATGAATACCATTCGAATCGTACCATTTCTTTGCCCCCACTCATCGCCTATAATCGCATCTTATTATTATGATGTCATAATGGTATGAATTATTAATACTATTACGAAATTCGTTGCTTTATTATTATCTTTACATAATTATTTTTATTATCGATATAAAACCTTATACGACACTCTATATACGCTCTATCCATACGCTCAAATAAAATATCTCTCCATTTGTTACACTAATGCCGCTCAAGTAGTTTTCGATCCATAGATGTATAGCTCGATAATAAAGCAGGCCATTCACATATCAGGCGAAAAGATCAAAACGCATACTTCGGTCTGCGCTTTATTTGATAGTCCGTAAAGCGTTTCGCTTTGATTCGCGTCTCAATCAAACCAAAAGCCGTCGTATTTATGATTATTTTGTTTTTCGCGTATATCTCAGGATTACTTCGTGAGCCGCCGTCGGAGTTCAAGTCGATAACGTCGAGCTCGCATTTGCGTCCGTACGAGAACGGATCGCTAGCCATATACACGGCCCAGAAGAGCGATAGCGGCTATTATATGTGCGCGGCCACGAACGGCATCGGTCCGGGGCTCAGCAAAGTCATCAAACTCAACGTCAATGGTATTTATCTATATAGGTGTTTATTTTTTTACGGTTTTGTGTTATTACAGCTGACGCGCCAATTGACGCTATAATTAAATTGCTCGGTCGAGCGTTCATTTAATCACTTTTATGATGGCTTTTCTCTTTTTTTCTATTAGTGGCCGCAAGCTTTGATGGCAAGTTCAGAGCCGAAACCGTCAGAAAAGGACACGAAGCGCGAATTAAGTGCGACGCTATCGGAGACAAGTATGAATTTTACTTTTAATTAAAGCCATAGCCGTCGAGCGTGCATCGCATTCAATTTGTCTGACCGGCTGTGAACTGAATCATTCAATTTGCATTTCGCAGACCAATCTCTATAACGTGGCTGAAGGATAAAATGCCATTTAATCCGCGCGACGATCCCAGATATGAGTTGCATGAGACGATAGTGGAGGACGGAATCAAATCGGAAATAGTGATACGAAACGCCGACCGTCGAGACAGAGCTCTCTTCAGTTGCGTCGCTTCCAACTACTACGGACACGACGACACCAACATTCAGCTCATCACTCAAGGTCTTTCATTACTGTCCAATTATTTATAAAATATGGCTCTTTATGTTTAAAATTATGGTTTAAATGATGACAGTTATGCAGTTTTTAACACATTCATATTTTTAATTATGAACCAAAATCAGAGCCACCCGACGCTCCTTCAGACGTGAAAGTGTTGGAAATCAACAGCCGGTCAGCGCGAATCGCGTGGTCGTCGCCGTACAGCGGCAACAGTCCGGCCACGCATTATTCAATTCATTATAAACTTGAGAGCGGTGAGCCATCATTATGAACCTTTCTTTCTTGTATCACATTTCGCTTTACCACTGAACCAAAAGTTATTCAGGAAGTCTTTCTTTTGTTTTCTCTCTGTGCATATCGTTAGACAAATGGTCGTCACGATCGCCTAACGTAACGGTCTCGGCATTAGAAACATCAGTAGTGATCGGTGGTTTGCAACCCGTGACCAATTACCAGATAAAAGTGTTGGCCATTAATGGACTCGGAAGGAGCGAATCGAGTGAAGTGATAATTGTGAAGACAACCGAAGAAACGCCGGGCGGTCCGCCATTACATATCAAAGCCATTCCTCTCAGCTCGAAATCCATTAAGGTTTACACTCCTATCGTTATTCACTTTAACTGCCTTATAGACTATTTTATTAATGCTCGCTAAATATTAAGTAACATTAGTTTATTGAATAATATTTGTACGCGGCCTGTAATGTAACTTTTATTTATTTCTCTTTGGCTGCTGTATATCATAATATAATTTCTATAACACAGATTTATTGAATCTCTTTATTTGATTCGCCAAAATTAGGTGCTTTGGAAACCTCCGCGAAAGGAATTACAATACGGAGCTATTAGAGGCTATTTTGTCGGCTATAAAGATGCGCAACAATTAGGCACCGAATTTGTTTATAAAACTGTCGAAATGAAAGGCGACGCGTTTTTGGAGGAGTGCACTATAACTGAATTGAAACGGTCCACCAAATATCAAATTCAAGTGCAGGCCTATAACGGCAGAGGCGCGAGTCCTTCGTCCGAACCGGTTTTGGTGAAGACGCTCGAAATTGGTTCGTATCTCCACCTCATTTCGCTTTCATTTAAATGGTGCTCATTATTGCAAACTGTTTTATTCGCTTTGCAATTCAAACTCTTGCTTTTATTAGCAATAATGCGATCACTGATTAACTTTTCTTATTCTTTATAAAAGAAAAAAATGCTAAAAGATGTCCCCTTTAAGAGTCTCAACTTATGTTCGCGTAAATTAAATTTGCATATCAAACGTTAACTCGAATGAGTAGCATTTTTTTTTGTTGATCATTTGACTTTGAAATTAGCGCTGACTTTTATTTAAAGAATAACTTTAGTCGTTACGCTTCAAGTTTTCATCCAGAGATGACTTATTCTATGACTTACAAGTTGTTCATTGTTGTCGACTCGCTCTTTCATTCGCTTATCCGTTTGCTTAAGTTATATAAAAGCGCGAAAAAATCCCGAATAAAATATGTATAAATAATTCAGAAGTTGACCCAAAATTTATAACTTTATACAGAAGAGAATTAGAAAATATATGAGAGCTAATCCATTAAAAAAAAGGTGACATGTCTTAGAAATGCAAAGTTTGGAGAATTTTTTATACACACCTATCGAATTCTGTTGAATTTGAATGTCAAAATTTTTTTGACTATAGAACATGTTTATGCATACGTTTGAGATAAATTTTATAAGACTCTAATACTATTAAAACGAGTTGAAGTTTAGGCCATCGATCAAAGTTTGGAAAAAATATCACATCAGATATTATACGCAAAGTTCGTATAACTTAGTCTAAAATTGAAACTATTGATACAGTTTACAGTATTAATTACTTTCTAACATTTTGTTTGCTTTAAATTGCAATCTTTATCTCGATTTGTTAAAGTAAACGCACTTAAACTTTATAAGCGCTTTGCCTGAGAAATGATTAATAACTTTAGATCAAAAGGCTTTTATTGATGCTCCGATTATTTCGACGATTAGGTTAATACTATTGAATGATATGAAGCTCTGTGTTGGTTATCTGAAAATAATTTGTTTGATGGCGACATAATGAATATCTATTACTTTAGATCCGCCAATGAGTCCGACTCTACGCATAGTGTCCACGACCGCCAACTCGATTCAACTCGCGTGGCACATGAACTCGGACGACACTAATCCAGTTACCGGTAAACTGATTGATTGGCTCTCGAGATCGATCTTTATTTTTACTTGGCTTCAGGTTTTAATCTTCACATCAAGAAAGAGTCGTCCGATTGGGAAGAGTTGAGATTGACGGACACCAAATCGCATACACACGAGTGGCTGAGATGCGGCACTCGATACCTGTATTACTTGACGGCATTCAATTCGATCGGCAAAAGCGATGCCAGTAATATTATTTCGGCCAAAACAGATGGAACGTGTAAGTGATTTCGCTTTTAATTAATAATGTTTCTCTTATACAACCTTCTATATATAACTCTATATAATCGTTTCTTACTTCAGTGATTCTTAGTTATATCTTTAAAGGATTATTTTTCTATTAAATACTAAATTGTTCAATAAAAAACGAGTCGACTAACTCTTAGCTTCTCGTTTCCCTTCCGTCAGAAGGATTCTAAACGTGTGTTAAGCTGTATAAAAAAAGGTTTTATTCCTCAAAATTAATAATTATACTTAAAATATTTTATTGTTCAGCTGTTTTGAGTTAGTTGGGTAACGAGTTGATGTGGAAAACTCAACTTTTAATTAATTAATTGATATTAAAGAAAATATTATTAGTACGTATGGTAGTATTATAGTTGAGAAGAGTGGAGTTTAAATTTTACTTATGATCATTAGAGAATACTTCAAATCTATCCAACTATTATTAAATAAATATGACAATTGGCAAAAGCTATTTGTGATCTCTTCACTCACTCGAAAAGATGGACACAAAAGCCTTGCCTTACATTTAACCCAAACACTCGCAACTCTGTCGACTTTCACACTTTTCGCGATTTAACTTAGTAGTTATTACATTTTTTTATTGCTTTTTTAATACTCGGGCAGCGCCTATAATGAAAGCGCTGTTATCATGCGATATAACGATTGTATACCCATTTCCTTCTTTAACACACTCTTTTTTATAGCTCCTGTTGTACCCGATAAGAACTCATTGTTGAGCGTCAACACATCCACAGCTACGATATATTTGGATGCCTTTCACGACGGTATTATAAGTCTATTTATTTATATAGCTAGTAGTTATTTTGCATAACTTACTTAGTAATAGACGGCTTATTTTTGTTTCGCAAAATATGAAATTTTATCCGCTCCTAATCCTCCACTTCTTGCATTCGGTCTCAGGTGGATGTGTCATAAACAAGTTCGAAGTGATGTACAAATTACAGAAGTCTCGCAAATGGATATCGTTATCGAGTTCCGTATTTATCGATCGGAAGCACATTGTCTTAAGTGATTTAATGCCTTCGACGTGGTATGATCTCAAAATAACTGCGTTCAATCAGGCGGGCAGTACTGAAGCTCAATATTCGTTCACTACTTTGCCGCTCGCTCTTCAAGGTATGCGCCATACAGTGCGCTAATGAGATAATTAATGCGACACTTCGGTCTCATTTAAATTAGATGATCAGGCAGTTCTGCTCGGAAGCAAGTCTCCCACTTCAGTGCCATTTTATGCCGACTTTCTAGTGATAGTTCCCTCGACTATATCGTTAGTAGTAGTTATAACACTATTATCTCTCGTTTATGTGATATTTACAAGAAAGCCTCGACACGGATCTAATATATACGGTATTTACTCTTAGATCGTTTCGTTTTAGTGCCTACTTTTAATTAACTTAAATAGTCTATTAATTAATAAATAGCATTAATGCTATTTTACTGCTATTCATGTCGAGTCTGGATATAATGTTGTGATTTGTAATTTAAATTTGCAGTAAATTATAGTCCAGACAAGCCTCAAGACAACGAGACGGTCGACTTAACTGATTTGGACCCGAACCACAGTAAAAAGTTAGCGACGCACGACGACAGTGGCGTTCACTTTCCCACGCCTTACGCCATAACTAAAATTGAAAACGAAGAACGAATGCCACTCAATGTGATGCCTCGCTCTTCGCCGCTTAAATCTGCGGTAATTGTCGAAACCTGTAATTGTCATTTAATAGATTAAATTATTTTAATTACTTCTAGCAATACAACAGCGATCACGAGCCCATATACGCCACCGTTAAGCGGACGCCTCGCGCCTCGAGATCTGATGTTCATATATATCAATATCCGAGTAAGTTATTAAAAGTTTTATAACATTTCTATTTTAAAAAAAATGTCGACATTGACAGTGAACATTCAACCGGACAGTGGATGCGAATCGGAATCATCAAACGTGGGTCAGTGGCGGACATCTGTGGTGCGGTTCGAACAGCCCGAACCGTCCACAGTCAAGCTATTTAATGACCCGCAGAGCGCTTTAATTTATGGACGAAATCCTAATCAGCGACGTTCTAGTCATAATTATCAATAACTCAACGCGTTTACCCTTTAAACTACTTTAATTCGCTCTCTAATTGCGAACAGAGATACCTAAATGATTACCGGATGTGCGGTCTGAGCCATGAACTCGGGTCAGGCTTATCGAAAAGTTTAAGAATGATAAATAATTGGAAGTGTATTTTATTTTGTAAATTAAAAGTCACTCAATTTTATATATAATAAATTATAAATTAAATGTATCATTTGTCTGTTGAACTGTTAAATTAAATTGATATTTTTCTAATTATATACACTAATTTATTCAGGGTTGCGCACGGGAGGGATCAAAGGTCTGGCAAAAATTCACTGTTTATGTAATTTAAAGGTTTAACAATTTAATTTGGATTCAATTTCTTCGAAATAATAAATCTTATCGGAAAATGTAAAATGCCTTATGTAAGTTATATTTCTTTAAAAAAATATTTTAATTAAAATACTAAAAATATCAATAAATAAAACACTTTATTTAATCATTAAATTACGTAAATTTTAATTTAACGTAAGAATAAATTTCATTATATAAATATATAAATTATAAGCCATTATTTCATGATAGCATGCATTTTTCTAGATTTTCTCATTAAAACCAATTCCATTGTTTAAGTCTGAAAACGCTTGAAATGATTAATAACACCACATAATAACAGATAATAATTCATTTCTATAAACAAAAAGAGAAAACACGAGAATAATGCAAAAAAGAGCATTACATTAAATGATCTGTAGCTAAATATCCGTTTTCTTCTGTTTTTCGCAGATATCAAAATGATTTAAGGGCTATAATTTTTTATAAAGCGAATATAATAAGCTAAATAATGCGCTCATTTGCTCGGTAAACAAATTAACTATCATTTCGTTTCGCCCGTATTGCCAATTATTTCGAACATTTCATCACAAAAAATAATGAAACGAACGCAGATTAAAGCGGAGAACAAAATCAATGAAAATTGAATTAAAAAATGCAAATTCTGTCTCGTAATGCGAGCCGAAGATCATAAATAGGAGCGAACAAAATGAATGCCACGCTGGATCAGCACTCGGCAGCTGCTCGTGATCTTCTGCCACAACGAGAGCGAAACTGTGCGCACACAATGTTCGAGTTGTTAGCGAGTAAGTTATTATTGTTAAGCGATGCGTTTTGTTGAAAACAAGTTTTACTGGCAGGCGTAAGCCTAGTTATTTGCATAATATATAAAATTAAACAAACAAATCAAACAATACTATAATTATACCACAAATAGTTTGTTTAAAAATGTTATTCAATTTTATTGCTATTTTATTTGCTCTTTTATTATTTATACCGTGCTATGAAATTTTCGGTTTAAAAGAAAATTTTTAAAAAAAATAAAAGTTTGCGTTTTGCTTAATTAAACGATAACTCAACGACAAAGTGTGGCTCGACTTTTCAGGCGGAAATAATATCAAGAGAATTGTTTTCGCAAATGAGCTTTAGATGTGCGATAGACTATATATAAAATATTATAAAATATTATACGTATATAAAAGTTGCATATATTTTGAAACAGCATAAGCGAATGATAAAATAGCGGCAGACATGTAATTCTGACATAAAAGTAATATTAAAATAGGTAACTGTTATGTTAATTTATTCCATATAGAGATCTCACCCAACGATAAAATTTCTAATTATGCGATCTTAGGCGCGAACCTAATTATAATTTGTGTTTGAGAATCGTAAATATATATACTTTTATTAATATAATTTCAATATACATATTGATTATATTCAACGTCAAGTTAATATGAATAAATATCACATCGACGTAACTTCGAGTTACTTAATGCTCCAAAGGTTAATAATCTTTAATCGTTAATCTATAATGTTTTATCATATTTGCTAAAAATTTACTGATAATAAAATTTTCCTCAATTTGATAATTTTGTGTTTTAAAACGCAATATTTAGCATAATATAAATTAATGTACAGGTTTTTTGAAACATAAAGAATTATAAAAATGATCATTCAATCACTACCATAAAAATAATGTTTAAAAAAAGTATTATTAAGAAAATACAATTTATAAATGATAATAAGAATGTTTAATTGAATTTTATGGCTCACGAAATCTTTAATATTTAGATGTTAATTATTTTATCGAATATCACAATCTATTTTAATAGATTCGTTCAATTGTGGGAAATTTTATATCAGATCATATAAATAAAATTATTTAGAAATTATCTACAAATAGATATATGATAGTATTATATTATTATTATTATTATTATTATTATTTATTGAGCAGTAGAAGTATTAAAATAAATAATTGAATTGCATTCTAAATATTAATTTACATGCATTTGACTAAACATATTCTGTACTTTGAAATATTTTTATGGCATGTTTATGCTTGTAAGCGATACCTCACAGTAAACTCTCCTCAAACTATAAAAAGTTTAACATCAATAAGCCATTGAAAAAGATCTCTGAAAGAGATCGAAACACCGCTTGTCTGGCATTAGACTTCATATTCATTACACTGAAATTGTGTATTGAAATTGTTGTAAATAATAAAGTTATTATAATTAGATATAATATATAGAAAAGCGTTGTGTTTCTGTCTGTCCGTAAGACTCTACTATAAGTACTGAAATAAGAGATGTGTTCATCATATAAGATGTGTGGTGTAGTGGGTAGAGTGCAGGGCGCGAGTATTATAGGACGTGGGTTCGAATCCCACTCTCGACACTATTTTTTAAATATTTTTTTTTATCAGTGAAACGTTGAAACTGAAAAGCAGTTGCTATTAAATGTATTTTAAAAATGTTAATCTTTAATCCTAACGCAAATATGTTTCAATGTCTTTACGCATTTTGTGTACTTAAGTATCTAGAATGCCCGTTTGTTAAAACGGGTTGAAACACTAGTTTGATAATAAATATTGTTTCTGATCTTATTTATGATTAGTTAAAGCAAAATATATTGCAATAAAATATAACACGAATATTACAATTTATTTTTTTAAATAATGAATAAAATGGAGTGAAATGAGCGAAACAAAGCAGAGCTAGTAATTCGAAATTTATAGGAATTCAATTAAAAGAATATAAAGCCAATACGAGGAATCACTTATGGTAACATAGCTGAGAGCAGACCAGAATTAAAGCAATAGAATAAGTTAAAAGCAAATTAGACGCGAATTCATTTTGGATGGCTTTGACTCGCATCGATTGAGGCAAACAGCGTCTAAACAACGTCCAAATAGCGCGAATCCTACGCTACAATACACACTAATTTTTTGCTGCTTAATTTCAATTAAAAGTAAAGAAAATCGCTGTCTCTCTTCCTTCGCGCTTCAGTGTTCCGGGCGTTACACGCAGTTGTGAGCGATGGCACAGTTATTAGAGGAGAAAGAAAATGCTTAAACGAAACTCGAATTGCCATTTAAGTATTCAACTATATTATGATTTAAGGCGCGACACGAGGCCAACGCATTTGCATTTGCCTTTGTCTCACCAAAAGTTAATACATTCCACTCTCACTGATATTTGAACATGTTTTAAAAACAAGAATAAACTGCTTTAAATTATAGCCTACAATAAGCATTTTATTAAGAAAAACAAAATAGCGTGTAAATTAAAATGTCACTTATGTTTACTAACTCGTAAAGAAAACAGCTTTTACTTTCGCTTAATACTAGTTCTTAAGAGTAGTGTTCAGCAGTTTCGCTGAGGATAACCCATTATTTGGGTTAAGCGGTTAACTTGGAGTAAAATGTTTGCATCTAACAAAATGTATAGCGATTTAATTTGAAAATTGTGTCCAATAATCTCTAATCAAATTTTAAAATATTAATCATTTGATAAGATAATAGTCAATAAATAAATAATAATATACCGCTCAATAGGTTAGTAGAAAGTAATTTTGAGAAAATCATAAATTAATAACTATATTCTATTCTAATTTATTGAAATGACGATTGACTCAAATTTACTCATATTTTAATTGTATTAAAATATGAGTAAATTTTTTTTGACTTGTGGTAATTTATTTTTAAAAATAACTTAAGTAACTTCGAGTTAGTTAATGCTCCAAAGGTTAATATTCTTTAATCGTTAATCTATAATGTTTTATCATATTTGTTAAAAATTTACTGATAATAAAATTTTCCTCAATTCCTCAAAATTTTTAAAATTATTTGATTTATTTATTTGCTTAAATAACTAAAAAGAAAAAAATTCGCCGAAATTAAAAAATAATTTCAGTTAGATATAAAAATTTATTGAATTTAAAGCCATGAATTATAATTTTTTGGACATTTCGAGCAGACATTGTCGAGACAATTAAAGCACCACTTTTATAATTTATCGCTTTCATGTTTTACTCTATTTACTAAACATTAAAAATAAAACATTCACAACAGATCAGTCGCGTCCTTAACTGATGAGGAGAAGGAGTATGTCTGCTCGAAACGTCTTGCAATTATTGCATAATTCAAAATATAACCACTGTCAAAACATACCACAAAATAAGCATAAATTTAATTTTGTTCAATTTTATTTAAACGTATATGAAAAGGTTTGCAATAGATGTAAATCAATAAACAATTTTAGCTCTAATTTTAGTATATTCAATACTCTAAATTTTTTTAATATTATAAAATAAACTAATTTTGAAACACAAAAAGATTTTTACCAAAAAGTAATTTATTAAAAATTCAAATTGTATATGGATTTAAATTAAGTTAGTCTACCGTTTATTCATTCTATACATATATTAAATCTTAATAGTATAAAAAAATTGCCTTTAGGTATATGAAAATGACACCACTGGTGACAAATCAAGTACAGTAGGCCTTCATTTACGTACTCATTTAATATACCACGAACTTCGAGGTATTTCAACATTATAGCAAAACTGTATTTAAATATTAAAAATCTATTTCCATCTAAAAAAATGTCAACAGATTAGGTGCCAACTTCGAGGGCGTACTGTATATGGTGTTAATTACAGGTAAAGCTTCAGACTTTGGAAGTTATTTTACTTAGATTTTTATGCTTTTGGAGTCAATTATTATGCACTGAGTCTCACTTCGAACAATGGAAAGGTTTTGGAAATAAACAAGAAAAGTATGGCTGATATTATGAAACATTTTGTTTGTTTAAAAAGTGATGAAGAATCACAGAATCGAGATGGTTGAACAAGAATATCAAATAAACTTTACTGACCTGACCTGAATTAAGTCCATGTTATGACCAAGTCTTTCACTGAATAGCGATTCATTTTGTTCCGACAAAATGAGCACATTTTTGAATACGAGTTGAGTTGTGATCATTTGTGCGCTAACTGTAGCCAACATTAAATAGCAATTTCACAATTCTAATAATTATTCGCATCGAATTAAATAATGTAAATATGATTTATAATAATTGAATTGATTATTAATAAATGCTTAATACATTGGTTGACGGCTGAAGACGTGTGAGCAGAAAAGTTGAATGGTTTTAATATAACGTCACCGATAGTGTCACTATTGATATCAATTAATAAATGCCATTAAAAATGTTAATAAAACATTTATTATCCCAAAATTTTTAAAAATATACTTATGTTTATACTGTTATTTTTATGCTCGATAATAGTCCCCACAGTCTCACAATTTCACATTCAAATCCAAAATCTGAAAACTTGAATGCTTTTTGATTTAATTACTTATAATTCAAGCAATATATACGTTAAATAATAATTCAAACTTTAGTCGCATTATTCAGCTTAACTGACTTTTGTTAACTAATAGCTTCAAATACTTATTTAAGATTACTTTAAATTTATTTTTGCTATTTAAAGGTTTTAATAATAATAAAAAAAATTTATATTTCAGCCACAATTATTAACAAATTTACAGTATAAATCAAATAAAGCTAAGTTATGCATAAGTTTGTAAATAATTTAATATTTTTGGATGAAGTTGAGCGCCTGTGCTTAATGCCAGTTGAAAGTCAAAGTGATAAAAATTTTCGTCAGGAATTAAATAATGATCGATTATCTTCGCTAAACAAATGAGCAATTTTTTTTGGAAAAAATAAATACACTGTCAAAATAAATTAAATGTTTCAAACCTTTGAGATGCCTTTTAAGTAATTTGACGTCTTCTGGTCGTGAAAAAAAATCGCCCTTACTGTTGATGAGCGCTATTTTCTGAGAGCTAGGAATCGATTCCAACGGATAGTCGGGCGGTTCGAGCTGACCGTAAGTGCGCAGGTTTTCCATCGGCCCGTAATCGTATCTTCGAAATAGACCCGAATTTATACTCTGCGCGAAGTGATTAAGATTTTTACTCGCAAGTCGATCTCTATGAGCCAAATATATGAAAACTCGAGTCTAAATTTCAAAAAATACAGTACATTTATATTATATAGGATTTAAAACAAAAACATGACAGGGTTTACAAGATTCAGCTGTTCGTCACTAATCGAGATGAGTTGACTGCAAACTTTTTTGGTCAGTTTATTACATACTGTGTTGATAAAAAAATTAGTCACAACATTGGGCTTAACTCCGAGTGGACCCAAATAATCTCTGTAACGAGAATAAGTCATCATTACTTGTAATCTCATTAATTAAATTGACATAATTATTCTTAACCTTAACAAATCTTCGCCAACAAAAGCGGCCAATTTAATGAATGGCGACATGTGGGCCAAGTAAGTGATGGGCGCCAACGCGATGAATAACGAGATTTTCTTCGAGTATTCCGGTTTCAGCGAAAGCATTGTAAACCCAATAGTATTTCTCTGAGAAAAGCCAATGTATGCCAGTGATGCTATTTTTAATTTTTCATATCAAATTAAAATTACTTTATAATTGTTTAAATAAATAAGATCAATAACAATAAACGCATACATTTGTTAGTTTTAGTCAGTATAAAGTCTATAACAGCGGGAGTGTCGTACAAAGCCATCTCTTCCCATGAGAAGTCCCAAAATCTGGAGTCTAATAAAAATAAATTTATTGCATTAATAAGTTGCATAAAAAAGCAAATCGAAGTAATTAAAAAAAATGTATTTATTATGAATTACCATAATTTGCATATTTTTGATTAGAAGACGAATATCTGTTGCCGCGAGAATTTCCGAGCCATACGTCATAACCACACGCCGCCAAAACAAAGCCAATAGTTTTACCCGTCGATTCGCCCGCTTTAGGATTGCATTCATTAATAATTTCTCCGTTGTTTTCAACATAAATGCCGTCACTTCTTAGGCGTCCCTCCGAATTGATTAGCCATCCGTCAGCCGATTTTAGTATTCCGTGCTGAAGAAGAACTGGCTTAAGATGAGCTGTGGTCGAGCGCTTCGGATTTACAATACGCTGAACCGTCACAACATAACCGTCTTGTGTGAGCACTTGATAACTCTCGGACAGAAATCCTCGGGAGGCTATAAGTTGCGGCTATAATTTTTTTTCAGATTAAATCATAAAAGTAAAAATAAAGTACAGCAGTGCATGAAATGACAATTCATACAGCGTTTCGATGCATATCGGCGTCGAGAATGGGCTTTTGAAAGAGTAGCAATTTTTTAAAGAAATATTTGGGCTCAAATTCTTTCCACATATCGAACAGATCATCGTTAGACAGATCGTTATTATTAGTACTTATATCGTCAGCATTACAGTAAATGACATTCAATGTTGATGCGAACAAAAGCGTAAAACCTATTAGACTGAACATTTAAAATGGTTAATTTAATGCATTTATTTAAATTTATTTAAATGCTTGTAATTAAGAATAAAATTACAGCTGGTGTTTCTTATCTCATTAAATGCATATATAAATACATAATAAGTATATATACGTATATAAGGTTACTAAACAAAAAATTAATAATCGACAGCACAGGATATTATACTAATTATAAATTCTAAATTATCAATAATTAATTGTTAATCAATTTTTTTGGTCGTATACTTTTGGTAACAAATAAATTACTAATGCATTATATTTTCCAGACTAAGAAAAATAATTCGTCGATATGCTGCGAGACAATTTAATTTTTATATAACTTAGTTTGTAAAAAAAATATGAGTCCCTAAATTCCCTATAATAATCCCTCGCCATGTAAATCCCACCACAATTACTGGACAGAATATGCAAAATGTTTATGTGTTATTCGCATGGCTTTTGGATTATATCAAGTGAATGATTCACATAAAAGTAAACGCAAAAATTAAAATTTTGATTTTTTAGTAATATTCATAAAATATTAGAGTCAATGTGTGCAGTAAAGAAAAGTTTACTTCATTTTAAAACAATTAAGGATAATAAGATAAAATTTTAAATATAAAATCTACATTTTAAATATAAATCTGCAGAATCTATTGATATTAATTAATACAGTAAAACTTCGATATAGTGAACCCCGCTATAGTGAACTTCTCAGCATTGTGAACGACTTTTACAAGTCCTTGCCATAAGCGTAATACTTCACTTCTGTGAACTACACATTCAACTTCATTCAAACTCGCATTCCAAGGTATCATAAAACTTAAGTTAACGAAGCACATATTTAAACAATTAGCACACTATAGTGAACTCTTCGGCATAGTGAACGAAATTTTTGGTCCCGAGAGAGTTCACTATATCGAAGTTTTACTGTATCATGTATTGGGTAAATGAACACGAAAATAATTGTTATTTAAAGATAATTTTTTAATAGCAAAGATGATATGTAATGACATTAAATGTTTAAAAAACCAAAAGCATTCATAAAAAGGAAATTGTATCATAAATAATAATAAATTATTTCATAAAAATTTACAAATAAAATAAAAAATGAATCGAACTCAGTTGAAACACTTATTTATATCGTAATTATAATATTTATAACAACTCTTCGCTGTGATTAATACCAGATATTGCAATAATTCTGTACAGCATATTAAATAAGATAAAGGTATGCTTAACAGGGAATTTTATTTTTCATTATCCAAGTATAAGATAGTAAGCAAAATATGTGCTGCAAAGACGATAAAATAAACCTGAATACTGATACTTAAATACCAGATAATGCACAACAATAAAAAAAATGCAAACCATAAAGAAATAATAAGGTAGTCACACATACGGAGTCAATAAAATCTAGCAAAACAGCCAAATCGTACTCAACGCAGATATGCTTACTCACTAAAGTTACGATTACTTTGAAATTGTGCGATCGGTAGTGTCCAGCGAGCGGTGATTCAAATGCCGACATACGTGGGCCGTTACGTCGGTCTGACCGCGTTCCGAACGTGCGACCAGAGACTCGTACCCGCGCTGCTCGCCTGCAATGTGTCCATATTTTTGCTGATATTCGGGGTGTTTCTTACGATCTCGGGTCTGATCATCCGTTCGGTAGCGGTGGCCACCGAGGCGTTTCCACCCGAAAAGTCCGAACACCAGATGATGCTAACGCTGGGAACCATTCTGCTGAGCGCCGGCATTATATTCGTGGCCACTGGTATCGCTTTACTAATCTACGCCTGGATTAAGTTCAAGAAATACGAGCGAATCAGACAAAACGAGTTAAGTGCCAGCAATAGTCAGACGTCGGGAGTCAGCTTAGAGCCGAACGGCGGACGCATTGGCCGCCAATCGCACGATAGCTATCATTGCGAGCCGTCATTCGCGGTCGACTTCGAGCCTCCGCCGTCCTATTCGGTTGAGCCGCCGATTAATCACTCGTTTCCAAGAAGTGGTGTTAAGTATTAAAATACATCGTTTCACACGTTTCATAATTTTTATGTAAATAAACCATTTTTCTCGCTGACATTAAATGACGTTATGAATTAGATTTTCTTCAGATCTAAGAAAAATAATATTTCAATAAAATATTTGTGTGATAAAGTGGAAACTTTATGAAACACTGGGTGTGTAATGATTGTTGTTATTCGCGCACTTAAACCCTGATAAAAGTGTTTGTGTGTAAACATCATAATTGTTAAACGATAATTTTTAAAGTTAAAATAAATCATATTTATTTTGAAAACAACAGAGCGAAATGAATGATGTCAGCAAAAAATAAGCTCGAATTGATCCAAATTTTGTCATTCCTGATAAATCATCAAATTTTACAAAATTATTAAACAATTTTAGCCACGTATCAAATAAAATTTGATTAAATAGAATTTAACAAATAAAATATGAAGATTTATAGTTATTATCAATCTTTAGGATTATATGACAAGATTATCACTATTAAACGTAATGAAAATAGTAATAAATTAACACTAAAAGTAACTTAATTACGGAATATTATTGGGAAGAATTTTCTCCCTTAAATAATTTCAATATTCATCTCCTCCACCATTAGGAAAATGGTTAGAAAAATGTATTGTATTGAAAAGTTTGCATTAAATTTTAGAGAAGGTTAACCTTTAGATAAAAAAAATAAACCTAAGTTAAAATTCTCATCAATAATTATTTAAATACAAATGTAAACAAAAAAAAATTATGATTAGTAAATAATTTCGTAGTGTCAGTACTAAGTCATTATTTTTTCTTTTATTAGTTATGGAAATACTGATAACAAGTAAAAATGTAAAACAAAGTACAGTATATATTCGATTATTGCAACTCATTGGTGCTCAAGAAAATTGTTGCAATAATCGAGTTTTGCAATAATCGA
>JAQIYA010000578.1:0-18827 GCA_034699355.1 Microtritia minima
TCTAAGAGTAGTAGTTAATTGAAGATTTCAAGTCAGTGATATTTCGGACACGGCATAAATTGGAGTTCAAGCGATTATTTGGTTAAAATTTATGAATATGAACAATTTGGTAGAAATTTTTAAACGTAAAATCTCGAGTTTAGGGCTATTATTTCAAATTTTTCGTAATTGTCTAAAAATTGGAATATAAGTTTCTTTACGGTTATATTTTATTTTAAGAAATAATTAAAAATTGTGTTCAGCGCGTGCTTTTAAATTTTGCGAACTGACTAATAATAATATACAATTGAAAATTATCAATACGTTGTAATAATCCGATGCTAATGAAGAATATGTGCAAAATAATATTGAAAGTTATTTGAACAAAACTTGAATTCAAACAAACTCTTTTCTATAATGTATTGTAAATTACAATTTGTAATATATATAGAAATATGTTTAATTGTAATTAATTACGCTAAATAACTGTAATACTATAAAGAAAAGAACAAAAACAAAAACAATGAATTTATAACTAACTTATTTTAAAAAAATAATTTGTGCTGAGATTCTCGAGGAAAAAATATAATGACATTTGAAAATAATAATAATAATAATTATAATATTTTTTTTATAAATTAATAAAAACACGCAACAAAAAATGACTTGATTAATGTTATGCGAACAAAATCTTAATGTATATATATTTATATATTTATAAAATGTATTATACAATATGGTTTTATATTTGAAAAATGATCACAATAATGTGGTGGGTTTTGTGTGGTTTGGTTTAGAAATTTTTATAACTAAAAATTAAATTAAAAATGCAATTGTTTTAAAATTTAAAATACTCTCTATTTAAAATACTTTTTTTTTATAAATGTTGAAAATAAACAAAAAATTCCTGTAGTTTTATTCTTTCTACCCTCAGGTTAATAAGATTCTAATAAAAAAATTGTTAATTAAGCCGCTTTCTCAAAACCAAATGGATAGGCTCTTCAGGCGTCGTTATCATTCGCAGTTTAATGCCGATCTCCCTGTCAGTGGCCGGCGATAAATAAAATTTTTGCACAACCTGTACGACCCGTGGAGAGATAGAATGAGAGAGTGTGGAGATAATAGTTATTTTTTATATCATAAAAACTCTTTCTCTAATTAAAGCTGCGCTAATATTTCATGGGTACCAAAAAGGGAGTCCCCATCTTCGTGATTGTGTTTCGCATGAGAACATGTTATCACAGAAAGGCTTATTAGTGATAATTTATTCAATGGCGAATATAGAACTTTCTGACAGTAACATCAACTTTCTCTTTCTTTCTTTTCTCAAATGCATTATGTTTTGAATGGAAACGTTTAAACAGGTAATTCTGGTTTCTCAGCTAATTATTGCTAACGGTCCTCATCTAAATGTATTTTACTTGTTATGTCATTGTAATCATTCAGATTTAATTTATGAGCAGAAAAAAAAGTAAAATTATAAAATATATAGCGTACGCTTGATAGAAGAAACTGCATCTGCATTTCTGCCACTCGCCTGCCAATGCACGATCTGATGCCGAGACCGAATGGCAGGCATGCGTGAGTGTTAATCGCCTGATACTGTTCGCTCTCCTTATCGCGAATCCATCGCTCGGGAATGAATTGATTGGGCGATGAGAAGTACTGCGATTTGCGGCCAGTCGTGTACAGTGACATCGCTATCATTTTCTGTGTTCAGATGAATTGAGTAAATGTTAATCGCATCTAAAATTAAACATTGTATGCATCCTACGTATGTAGTGAACGAACCGAGGCATAGAGAAAAGGCAACCGCATAGCGAGAGGAGAGAGAGGGAGAGAGAGAGACAGAGAGAGACAGAGAGAGCGTGAGAGAGAAGGATAGAGAGAGAAGAAAAAGAGATAAAGAGTATATATATGACAGTAAAGGGCAAATACTTATTTAATTCAAGGTGACTGCTGTGAACTAGTTTTTATTTGGGCAAAGAAGAGGCATAAGTCATTACATTGGGTTATACCATGTTTGATAGCACAGGACACACATATAAAGTAAATATTATGTATACAGAGAACACACACCAATACGTTTGATATCATACAATTTTTCAAAAAAAGGTATTTTAATAACAGTCTTACTCCGGCAGGAATGCGATATCCTGACAGATCCATGTCGTGAGACAGATATCGTGTGAGGAATGGTGCGACAGGATATAGCCTTTAAGAGAAAATTGGTTTAATGTTAATGCACACAACCCTATACACAAAGAAAAGGTAAACTTAAATAACAAAGTGATTGAAACACTGATATACTTTCAAAATTATTTTCCTCTAAATTATTCTAATTTTTATTTTATTTATTTTTTTGTTTTTATTTTTCTAAATAGTAATAAATTTGACTCAATTTTCTTTATAAATTATTTAAAGCAAATAAATTAAAATTGATAAATATTAAAGGAAGGGGTGATTTGAAAATAGTTGGCAAACCTGAGTCCCTCTTTGATGACACCCTTGACGTACGAGAGACACGGCAAGTGCTTCTCCTCCACCGAACGGCCGTCAGTAACTCGATTCACCTCAGCGAGCAGTCTCTCCTGACATTCAGGATGACGGGACAGCAGGTATAATGTCCATTGAGTGGCGTGGGATGTCTGCGATGAATTATTCATATACATAGAAATACACATTTATATATAGACTTGAAAATACAAGAAAAGCCATTCAAAACGCTTTTTCAACAGAAAAAAAGTTGAAAAAGAAAAAATGTGAATGTTGGGGCTTACGGTGTCAGCGGCAGCGATAAACAAATCGACGATTATTCTAACAATTTCCTCCTGATCTATATTTTCGAGTTGCAGCAGTTGTCTTATGACCCCCTGACCCGATAGCGAGCGTTCGCATTGTTCGCCTGCTTTTCTCGATTCTTTCCATTCATTCTTAATCTCCATTACGTTTTCGTTCACATAATCTCTAGCTATTGATCGACAAGGCTTTGGTTAAATTTCAAAATTATTTTAATTATTGCGTAATAGAAGCAAAGTATACAAAACAAACGGTTAAAAATTTTAAATCGAATTAACAATTTATTGCTTGAATACAGAATCTATATATAAGCTTATATTAAATAATAAAATAATAAACAGTATAAAACAATTGTCCGTTGTTTGTCAAATAATGCCATTTGAAATCATTTTCTTTAATTTATCAATAACTAAATAATTTATAATTCTATTTTGTTTTAATCTTATTCGCATGTCATTAGAATTTAAGTTTATGTAATTTTGCTATAAAAATATTTTTTTCTTTATATTAAAAAAATATGATTACATAAAGAAAACAATTTTTAATATATTGTTTAACTAAAGCTTAAAAGAGATTAAAAGATAAACTTAATCTGATGTACTGTATAAAACTTTGCTCAAAAACATAACCTTTAGAGGAGCATCGCTAGAGATTTGAAACAGTGACAGTAGTTGTAAACATTGTCAGAGATAACACAACTTTATTATTTATTTAAACAAAAGATTAAACATTTAGGCGCCATTCGAATGCTAATCTAATAGACTAATCAAATCAGAAATTATTGTGTCGATAAAAAGTAGTCTGTTTTTTATTTGTATAGTGCGTGAGATATAAAATAAATAAGAGATATGGTTTACCTAATGCTAATGCCTTTCCCGCTGCGGCGACAAATCTTCGCCAAACGGGCAGATTCAGTCTGTACGCCAGCTGTGGTGGAATGAGCGTCATGTTAGCCGACTCGACAAAGATCTGCTGAACGCAGTGGACAAACTCGTGAATGTTGGCCAATGGCGTGTCAGCTGCGGAGAAACAGCCGAGCCGTCGGCCAAAGATCATTGTGCCCAACGCTAGATTCAAAGCAATTCATGTTTCGTTAGACGCAACAGTTTAGAGCAACTTTTAAAACCAAACTCCTATGTATTGCAAAATGCCTTCACTGATGAGTGGCTTCTTTTTTATTTCAACGCCTGTAGAAGTGTTTAAACGGCAATATTTTTTGAGCGTTGCTATTAAGCAAACTTTCAAATGTGAATAAAGGATCGCAAAGAGATGGCAAAACTTGGAAAGTAAAAAACGAGTATAGAAATGCAAAGCGCGCTAACAATTTGCTAAGTTTGAACGGTTTTCACTTTAATCAACAGTTATTATAATTTGATAAATTAAGATAAAATTGTTATGAAAATGTAATAATTACAAGGGTCTGAGAGCATCAGCGCTGGCATTCATTCATACACTAAATACATAATTATACACAAAACAAATGATTTTGATGAAGCATTTTGTGCGCAAAAAATACATTATATTCAAAGTGAACTAAACTCACATTCAATAGACCAATTGTAAAGTTCTCTCTCCAACTGATCCATAAGTGTTTCACCCGAATCATTGTCCACCATTTGCTCCCATCTCTTAAGCAAATCTGAGACAACTGTGTTAAAAATGGCGGCGTATTCGCTTATGGTTTGCTGCTTAAGAAATACTTTGTTCAAAATCTGTCGCCTTTCGCTCCATTCCTGTCCATCCCTGTAGGTATACGTTGTTTGCTTATTTTAATCGTATAATGAATTCAGTTTAAAGCAAAGCAGAGATAAATCAATACAGAAATTTAGCCGCTTTTGGACTGCTTTGTGCTGAATATTTATCGGTAATAATAAAATTATTACAACATTTGTTCGCAAGTTTCGCTTGAATAGTGCAATAATAAGATAACATTACGAAATATGAATATTAAAACCACAATAATATGGCAATCGATAGCTGTGCTATATTTTTGGTAAATAAACTTGACTTCATTAGAGAGTGGATAATCTATAAATAACAGGTAACACTGGATTTCCGGGAAGCGTTCAGCAAATAACAACTGTACTCATGTATTAAATTCAAATAACTTAGTTTGTAGTCATAGAGAAAGTAGTGTTTAGATTAAAACACGATCGTTGAGAGATCGAGAGATCAGCTTTCAATGGAAAGAATGCATTCCAGAAGAAAGCCATTTAAAGGATTAAATAAACAAACAGGCAATTGATGCAAAAGTTTACACCAAAACCAGTTATTCACTGCTAGATTGACTGCTAGTCCCGTCATTTTTATAACGAAAAAAAAACTCTATATAGTATTTATAATCAAAGTTAGAGATAGTAAAACAAAAGTTTGCGCGTTTAACCTAAATTCAAGCGTAAATAAAAATGAACTTTGCGGTCACACAGAAACACACTTACATGAAGAACAGTCCGCGTTGGACACCATTCATTTGGTTGTATATAATCCACGGCTCGGGAACCATGTGTTGCGGGTATTTGCCTTCACTTTGGTACACCTGTTAGGAGACAACAATGCTATCATTGACAGCCACCTTATGCGCCAAATGATGGCTCAAATCACTGCTTTGATTGTCGGTCGACACGACCAACAAAAATGCATTTCGAGTCACTTATTTTGAACAACTGAAGCAAAACTCTGAGACCTAGATTTTTGTGCTTTTAAATGCTAATGCGTGCAAAAGTATACAATCATGTAAACATCGAAATTGTTGCAAACATTAGTTGCAACAAAATAAACAAAATTGAATTAAATTAAATAAAGTGAGACGAAGAAGAAGAAGAAGAGAAAGTTAAAAAGAAATAAATTTTGATATAATAAAATACAGCACAAAGAAATTATAACTTCATCATACCTTCTGCATAAGCCCGGAGTCGGCGATAAAGACGGCCTCAACGTTGCCCATAGTCTCGCGATAAATGGGACCCAACTGTTGGTGCCGTTGATCGCAATACTTGTGTACGTATTGAGCGCCTCCCGATTTGATCAAATCGAATAGAGTGCCCACGAGTGGCAAACCTTTGGGCGACGGTATGGCCTCATACGGCAACAGATCCTTTTCGCTTATTGAAGACTCACATAAGATCTGCGTGTGGTTCGCGCGCGGCGGACATGCGGTCGAAGACGAGGCGAACGGACACTTCGATACGGTCGCTGACGATAGCGATGACGTCTGTCTCACACTAATAATTTTTTTCTCCGAAAACCACAGAAATTGGTTTGAAATACTACGCGAAATGTGTTTTGCCATTATTATAATACATGAAGAGCTCGAAGAGTGTAAAATTTGAGATTTGAATTTGAATAAAACTTTGGATTTAAAAATTAACTCTCAATATATCGATAAAGCAAAAACTTTTCAACAACTATTTAAAAATTTGTGTAAGACTTGTGAATTTTGTTATAGCATTTGATTCTGTCATAAATTCAATCATAAACTGATTTACGAGTCAATGGCAATCATTGAATTAAAACGATATTTAGCCAAACATGAAAAGCACACAATTATTGCGCGTATTCTTCTTCTCTTTTCTCACTCTTTGAGATACACTATTAAGACCAAATGAAAGTCTGGGTACAACTGAAAACTTCTTGTAGCGTTAAAACGTTTTTGAGTACTTACGCTTTTCGTGAATCCCTTGGGGGCGTCGCGAGTGATTGGTATTATAGGCGGTGCAAAACTTGTTGCGAGTGGAGAGCAGAGAGAGAGAGAGAGAGAGACGCGAGCAGAAGGAGACGAGAGAGAGGGAGAGCGAGTGAGAGAAATCAAAATCGAGACTTGCTTTTCTCAATACTGTCCAAATACTAGATTATGGACTGTTGGCGTATCGGTCTCCCGAAATTATTTTAGCGATTGTAGCTTAAATTAAATACCAATACATTAATCCGACGCCAACCCTTTCAATCCGTGCAAACCTATTGTCCAGACATCAGTATTACGCGCTTTAATTATAAATCGAGACATTTTCAATTAGGTTAGTGTCGCCAAATTGTGAAAACAATAGAGTGATTAATAAAATTTTATATCAGACTTGAATTTGGTTTTTATTAATACAATTAAAAATACAAGGCATATATAGTATAAGTACACATATACATAAGGCATTAATGGCACAAATTTGTAAATTTAAGAGATTCAATTGTAATAAATAATTAATTATTATTGACATTTATATTAAAATTAATTAGAAAAAGCTTTTAAAGCAAACAATATTTTTAAGCAAACACTATTTCGTAATGTCTTTTATTAAATACAAAAAAGTTTAATTTAATTTAACTTAATTTAGTATTTATCTGTTTTGTATTAGTCCAAAGATATTTTACGCTAGAAATGAAAGAATTACTTAATTATACTATCAATTTGAGAATATTATGAAATTACGTGATTGACAATCAATGTTTTTCAATTATTTTTTGTGCTCAAATTGTCTCTCGACTGACTAGCACTCGGGTGTAAATCGTTGATACACATATGAGTGAACACACAGACACTCTTGTCATATATTGAAATAAAAAGAAAAACATCTGATGGCCAGAAGGGGAACAGAAATCTTAAAAAAAGTTCTATCGACACATCCTAACGATAAAACGTCTACCAAAGACTTAAATCTCTTGAAAAAAGAAAAACCATCTGCGCGTTTGAAGAGAGTGAAAAGTTTTGTATTACTATTACTATTATTATTATTATCATAATATATACGAATAATACCACGTATTTATACAACGAACGATAGTTTGGTCGATAGCGAGACGAGAGCGAGAGAGAGTTACGCGAGAAAAGGAAAGCGAAAGGAGTTTTACGGCCAAAGTATTATAATAATAACAATAATAACAACAAACAACAATAGCAAATAATAAGTACAACTTTTTGAGACCATTTTTTTGGTCACTCTTTTTGCACGAAAACATAAAGGATTTCCAGAATTGTAACAATAAAAAAAATAGATCGTCGCAGACCTGACTGGATTTAACTTCTTTATTCTCTCTCTCTCTCTCTCTCAATCTATATATTACTCACTCACTCACTTACTTACACACTCTTTTTTTCTATTGTGGTTTACAAAGGCTGTCCTCAATCTTGTCCTTGTCCTTCACTGGAAGTGAAAACGAGATCAAAACATCAAATAAGAACCAACAAAAACATGAACAGAAGAGAGAGATGGCCGGCAAGAGATCGCAAGAGTGTGACGACTAAATAAATAGAGATAGATAGAGAGACAGATAGGGATAAGCATTAAGAGAGAAACCCGGAAGGAATCCATTTCGTGATGTTTGAGCCGTAAAGAAGTAAATAAGTAAATAGTTTACCTTTATATAGTAGCAGAGAGAGAGAGAGAGAGAGAGAGAGAGAGATGCGATGGGACGCGATGAAAGCGAAATCTTCATATACGAAAATAGCGAGTGATTTTTTTCTTTTTGAAAGAAATTACAAAAAGTTACGAAAACTTGCACCGAAACGTTATCAAAAATACATATTTCAGTAGGCATAGCGTGAATGGATATTTTTTTAAATGTTTTCTTGATCTTGCTATCGATGTTGTTGTTGTTGTTTTGCAGTTATTTTTGTTAAGCAATTTGACCAAACATTATGCGAAACATTATCCACGCCAACAGCAAAATAATTATATAATATCAATAATATCATAAGTCTTAAGTATATAGAAAAATAAAGCCTATTTTTGTTGTGGATTATGCATACTCTAGGGAAGCATGAATTTTAAATGAAATATATAAAATAATTAGTTTTATTTTGTGTGCGCTCTAAGTTTGAGCTTAAAGTTTATTAATGTATGTATAATTATTTTTTATTTTCGCCCGACAGGCATCGGGACAATGACATCATGCCATTGACCGTAAAAATATTGCATAATAAGTGCTAAAATGTATATATTTTTCTCTATAACACGGATCGCAGATTATTTACGCCAAATATACTCGTATATATGTTGTATAGCATTCATCTTTCTGTTGATATTTTGAACGTTTTTTGCATTTGTGAGACAATTATTGCTACAAAAGTGGTGCGAACTTCTTTGCGCATCGCATATGATATGATTCTAGTTTGGAAAAAGTTCGATCATCTTTTCGGGATTTTAATATTTGCATTTTGTTGAGTTAATTTGTTCAAATTATATACAGTTTGAAATTTTATACTCTTGAGTGGCAGTAAAAAATGGAGAGTATTTTTTTACTCTGAATTATCGATAAAATAGCAATTGACGCCATAAGCAAAACAAACTCACCATTGCATAACATCTAATGATAAATACCGATATATTCTATAGTATCAAGCATTACATACAAGTATGTTATGTTAGCCCGTCTATGCATCGCTGGCATCAATTTATATACTAATATAAAATTAAATATTAATTTGTCATATTCTCGCCAGCTTTAGATGAATAGTTTGAAATTTAAATTGATTTTTTTATTTTCAAGTAATAATGGCTTCAAAAAATAACTCCTTTATAAAAAAAAAGCAAACGAGTCATTATGTAAACTATAAGTTTGATAATTTGAATTGAAGCGAACGTCAATAGCATTTAACGAAAGCAATTAACAAGAATCTTATATTAACTTCTTTTTACTTTAACTGGTATCTGGTTTTAGAAAAGAAAATTTTAAAAACAAGTCCAAGCTTTGTAATTAAACCTGAATATTGCAGATCAGGTCTGAAACAAACTTTCAGCTCTTGATAGATAAAAGTTTTAATTACAAATCAAAATTTAAAACTTTCAAACACTTATTAATTCTGATCTGTTTTTAATTAGCTTTCATTTTCAATACATTAATTCAAAGACATAGAGGGGTCATCACTTGCTTGCATGACTTAACAAAGGGTTACCAATGCTTTCTTCTTATCGTTTCGTTCCACACTTTTCTCAACCATAACTTAATCGTGAATGCATTGAAAATCATTAATTATAAATGAATTTAATACATATTATATATATTAATCAACAAAATAGAGAACGAAAAGGTTGACAATTGGCATACAATACAAAATTATATGATTTACATGAGATAATTAAAATAAATACAGTTTAATAATTAATACATAAATATACATGCATTCAAATTCATTTAAATTTATAAAAATATTTTCAAATACAATATTCGTTTTTATTTCAGTTTCGGTTTGATTTGGTGACATCCGATGATGAATGAAAATAAATATGATTAATTGGTGGATCTGTCCCGCGATCTGTAAATAACACCGCGACTCTTCAGCTCTCTTATAATACCAGCTGGAAGTCTACCCGAAACACTAATTGCATAAATCCCTTTGCATTTGCGATCTATAAGGCGATGAGAGAGTGAGAGAGTGAGAGAGTGAGAGAGAGAGAGAGAGAGAGAGAATGTTATATTTGGTGTAACACATAGTAACAAATGCAAATACTAATATACACAAGATTTGCGTAACGCTTATTTGTTTTCTTCAACGAACTCTCAGCGCAAAAAACTTAAACTATATTTTATCTGTGCATAGAAGCGAAACCCTGTAACCGATAGAGGGATAAGAGGGGCTTATTTTGGGAAAAATAAATAGAAGCGATTTTTTTCTTTCTCGTTTATAATGTCAAGGTTTTTTGATTACAAGGTCAAGGTCAAGATCAAGGCTTCTTTAGATTAAATGTGCAAAAAAGACAATAAGCTTTGTCTGATAATCCAGCGCTAACGCTGACTGTGTTGCTCACTCACTGCCCATCAGGTTATGCGCTCACTTCGCTAAAAACAGTTTCAATTGCATTTCAAACGAGCCTAATATGCGCCCATTTAATTGAGGACAATATCATTACAGCAACTTATTTCGATTTTCACTCGCTTTGCATTCAGTTATCTAATCTATATTTGCAGTTTGTTTTTTCCACTACAGTACAGTACTTATTGAAACTGATATTTTGGGCGATAAGTTATTAAAAAAATTCATTTAAAACTAATTCAACTAAATTCAATTTACTTTGAAAAACACATTTCCTTAAACTATTAAACTATTCTATCCTTGAAATAAACAATAATGTATATTAATATTTGCTACATTGTTATTGCAGTCGACATAAGGCAGCGCCAAATACAATAAATGTTTGCGTCTGTGTCTGGTGTCGACTACGAGTTACTTGATATTTCTAGCTTCTCATAAATTAATCGTTGTCGCAATTTAATGGTAACCTTCATAAGTCATCCTACAAAATATGAGTCTCTTCCTGGTTTTTACATTTATTTTCACAGCTCAATGCAGTCAAATGCAGCCAAATTTTAGAGCTTCATTTTATTAACCTTCACAATATTTTTTTCCACTTTCGTCTTCAGACATTCTAACCTTGATTTTCAGTTTCTTTTATTAAAATTTATATAAAAATTTATTTTTAACAAAAAAAAATCTACTAAAAAAAATAATAGCATCATCAAAACGCAAATGACATAAAAATTGAATTTTATTAGTCTGTCTTATCTCTCGAAAAATTTGGTAAAAACTTTGCACATCTATATATCATTTTGCGTCTTCGACTTCGCCGAATGAGCGCTTCAATAGCCTAATTGTAACGCATTTATAAAGGCATCAATTTTAATAGCAATTACATGGAGCCTCAAATATTCCGTTTTATCCACTTTCAAATCTTAGAAATTTTAATATATTTTCTAAAATATAGTGTATTAAATAATTGCTTTTTATGATTGTGTAGTTGTATATTGATATGGAGATAATTTTTATTTTAATTTTCTAAAATAACCGATTTCCACATAACTGACGTGAAGTCATGATAGTGTAGAGTTTATATAACGCTAAAGAGGGTGAGGCTTAGTTTGGGAGGCTTTGGCTTTGGCTCGTCGAGTGTATTGTAACGAAAACGAAATCTATATAACAAAATATAGCAACACACGCATCACTTACTGATTTTTTGCCACTTAGCGACCCAACTCTCCTCAGCACTGGTGAGCGCAATCAATCTGTAATAAATTTAATACCCCAGAAAAATATTAGTTGTATGTTTTGGGTTAATTTTGTAAAAATTTATCGTTAAGTGCATAAAACTTTGAAGGACACGAGTCCGGAGAAAAAGAGCTAATATCGTAAAAAGAAGACGAGACGGTGGAGAGATATGTGCTTTCATTGAAACGAGATTTATTAACAAAATTATTAAACGATGTTAGTTAAACATTTTGGACAGTTAGAGGTGACTTACTTTGCCGATTAGATTTCATTTTCTCGAAAATTTAACAATAATTTTCCAATTTTTTCATAAATAATTTTCATTAATTATATAATAGAAATTTCAAAATTTGTTACTAAATTTCTTACTAATGATAATATTTAGTAATTAATAATTATGTAGTTTCAGAGCTTAAATAATTAAACACATATAAATATATGCTAATTTTAATCATTTAAATCAAAATAATTTTTTATCTTTTATTTTTATTATAAAAAAATATATTTTGATTTAATTGACTATTAGTGTCTCATGCAAATAAAAACTTAAAATGTTGTAACTCAAGAAATCAATTGTTAAAAAATAAGAAAATATATAACCATTGAAATTAAATTCGAGAAAACGAGAAGAAAGTTTACTTTTTTTTTGTTTTTTTCAATATCACTTAAACTGGGGTTAAAATAAAGTATGGATAGTTACGAATCTTATGATTCATATGATTTATATGCAATCCCTCTTTCCTTCTCTAACTTAAAATTTAAAAAGAGAAAAGATATAAATGAGAATATATATATATATATATATATATGATATATAATTATATATCTCTTCTCTCAAACAATTTTTTTAGTATCGAAAAAATTTAATTTCGAATAACTGACATATTTCCACTACAAAATGCATTACCAGACGGACATCAGATAAAATTAGGTCATCAATTAAAATTACTAAATTTGAAAAAGGAGACGACACACCAAAAACAAGAAAGCGTCTCCAAGATATGCAATCTGTTGGAACGCCAGTTACACTATGCTTATTCAGCATTTGATTTTTCTTTGTTTTTACCTTATGATCGTTGTATACAAACATTTCAAAAAGTATAAATAAAGAATTTCTAAATATGGGTATTTTAAAAAAAGTATGTTTATAGAGCAATGTCTAGGGATGAATGTGGGATTGGGGTATGTGTGAGGTAAATGCTATATAAATAATATAAATATTTGCATACAATTTTTGAATAATTAAAGGCCTAATTCATTAATAAGCAAATATTTCATAATTTAAAATTAAATTAGATTTTCGATAAGTATTTCAGAGAAGCTAAAGAAATGTTTTATTGAAAAAATAAAATATTAGACTCATATGACTGTACTGGTATACAACACTAGGTAGTGCTTAAAAGTATTTTATCCGTTTTATCAATAAGAGGCCCAATAGAATACTATTTACATTTAATTACCATTTTTGAAGGTTTCAGATAGTTTTGAATTAAAATAGAGACGAAAAAATTCTCAAATTACTGTTTTTTAGTTTTCATGTTATCTCGTCTCATGTTTTTTTGTCACAATACTAACTATGTCTATAATTTAAAAGACAAATTATGGACGATGTGAGAACAATATTAAATAATAAATAAGATTAGAGACTCATATGATTCGTGTTAATCATTAAGAGCAGCAAAAGTAATGCAGAAAATTTTCTAAAGCAAAATAAATGACTGCATTTATAATATCCTTCGATTAATTCAGACGAAATATTCTAAGTTAAGGCATAGAAGCGCTTTTGATTTGCGCAATCATTAACTTGAACTTAACCTGAAGTGTGAAACTAAATCGTTTATGTAATTTTAATATGTAAGTTAAGAATAACAAATAAAATAAATTCGTGAAACGAGTCTCGAGTTAATTAACTAGAAATTATTTTTCTTATTCTCCACCAGAAAAAAATAGCGACTAAAAACAAATAAAAAGAGACACAACTGGTCAGACAATATTTTTGATAAGTCCTTAACTTACGTATTAATTAAATTTAATATTAGTTGCTTTTGAAATATATATCGTATCACTTTGTAACACAAAAAATACAAATATTTATGAAAATAAAAACAAATTAGCGGTCATTAAAATGTTAAATATAAGAAATTTTTAAAGAACGGCTTGAATTAACAAAAATGGATGCAAAATCGACGAAAAAGGCAAACAAATGTGAGCCCAAGTATGCAATAAATACCCGTCAAAATTGCTTGACGTGCAGTCGTACACCATTTCGCGATTGTTTTTCATTCCCAAATACTCTTCACAGTTGTCGCAGCCGTCGAACTCGAACTGCTCGAAGGACTGACAACGCATGCAAACAACAATCAAATTATTATTGAAACCAATCAATGGTTGCCCACTCTCTAAGCGGTAATACCTTAACGAGCGAACAGAGAAGACAGGCTCTCAAGTGACGCAAATCGCGTGGTATCGACTCGACCGACATCTCCGATCAACTCGTGTGCTCTTCGAGTGCGCTTCGATGGCAGCAAATAATCAAATTAATTGTCTCTCTTTCTTCCGCAGCTTTGCTTTAACGCCAAAACAATAACATTCAAATTCGCGACTCAATGCTTGCTATATGTAAACACTATTAGCTCATTAGAAATGTATTGTTACCTTTTAATATGCAGAATCCTAACATAACCCTATATAACATTATTATAAATGGTACCATAATGTTATAAGTAAGTTAGCGTCAAAAGTGTGCCAAATAATAGTAGACACAAGAGGCGAAGAGAGAGAGATAGCGATAACGAGTGAGACTGGACTGGACTGAGACTGAACTGATCTCATAACTGATGACAGTCAACATCACTGCGGATGTCGTGAAGAAAAGCTTTGGTCATAACTGTGTGTCTTTCACTCGCGTTTTCCTCTTTCTCAGTCTTTATGTTTGATGGTTGCGAATGAGTGCGCTTTAGTTTATCTTTTAATAGACTTTCCGTTTGTTTTGACGTCCAAATCGCGATTATATATATGAAACCAAAGTTTATGAACGCGTATCGAATTATCTAAACAATTGTCAATAAAACAATAGTTGGGAAGGATTTTGGTGTTTGGAGAGCGTAATGAATTTCGTGATGTTTATGTGGAGACCAAATATTTAATATCAGTCACGTTTGTGTCGTTTATTTAGAAAATTAAAAAAACATCAATAAAACAGAGTATAATAAAACAAAAATAAAGTATTACTGCACTGTTAATGACTGCAAAACATAAAAGCATATGATCTACAAAGAAGTGCCGTCAAAGTTAACGACACGATAATCATCTCAATTGAAAACAACTGATTATATTAATAACGATAAGCGGAGGCCATAAATCTGGCATCAATTTAAATGCGATCGCATAACGGCTCGACTAACTATAACTGCGAAATCTCTTCGCCACTACTGACGCCATCGATAGCCAGCGCCGCGGTCTCTGCCGCCACCGCCGCCACGACCGCCACTCGTGAGGAGCACATCTCGCGATTAGTGATGTCATCGCTTGCCAGTCAGATACCAAAGCCGAACAATGACTTAACGGCGCTGTCGTGGAGACGTCTTCACCTCTCCAGAGCCAAACTGAAGGCCAGCTCTCGTACATCGGCTCTGCTCTCTGGATTCGCTATGGTATTAGCTGTTAATGCATTTCGTTATATATATTAAATGTTATAATGCGACCAAACAGGTAGCGATGGTGGAGCTGCAGGTGAACAATGACAACAAAATGCAAGTTCCGACCTCTCTGTTGATCACATTCACGATATGCACCACTTTGTTGGTCTCCGTCCATATGCTAGCCCTCATGATTTCCACTTGCATTTTGCCAAACGTCGAGGCCGTTGCCTCAACTCACGGATTAGCGCCAGTAACACCTAATTAACTATCATTTATATAGTTTTAAATATTTTCTCTGAATGTTGATGAATAAGTTTTTATAACTCACGAATATCTCAAATTGTTAATAAAGGTAAGCGAATCGCCGCACGAAAAGATGCATTTCTACATCGAAATCGCGTGGGCCTTCAGCACCGTATTCGGCATATTTTTATTTCTTATCGAATTGGCCATACTTTGTTGGGTGAAGTTCTGGGACATCAGTTATGGCAGTGAGCGAAGCGGACAGAAGGCCGCGTTGGCCGCCTCTATCATACTGATACCCATAGGCATTGTTTTTATTGGTTTCGCCATTCACTTCTACCGGACTCTTGTGGCGCACAAGTTTGAGAGATCTGAGCGCGGAATTCAAGAGCTGGAGTGCATGGTATCTCAATTGCAAACCGAAAATAACAATCATCGCCAGTTTCACGAGAGAAATGCAAACGTTAATTCTTCCATGTCTACTGTTATTAATATATAAAATATTATCTCGTTTTTTGTAAATTATTATTTATTATTGAAGTTATGCTTATGTTTTGATTACGATAAGGTATTTTATTGCCTTAATAATCTTATTTATAACATTTTATATTCTTTTGTTGTATTTTGTTTTTTTTTAATATTTCTTGATATTATTTCAATTTTGATTTTTATCAACCCTTAAAACTTGAAAAACTTCTCGCCGATCTCGTCAAATGTTTTGATATATAAGCGTATTAATTATATTTCGAAATGTTTAAGTTTTGCAAAATACGAAGAAATAAGTTTCTTCAAGCAAATAATTTTTAATTGAAAAATTACAGATAAGTTAGTCAATTATGTGTGTTTTTTTTAAATTTAAATATCTTTTTGCAGTCTGCGATTTAAATTATTTTTTAATTTTTAAAATTGAAAAATACTTTACGAGGTGTAATGGTATAGAGCATTGATATCTTGAATACCGGTAAAAATGTACAGCACTTAAATTCAATAACGAATTATTTATGTAAAGAGTATTTTTATTAAATTTATTAAATTAAACCTAATTATTATTCATCTTACTTTGATTTGGTGACACTAGTTTTTTGCTTTAAAATTTGAAGTTTTGTAGACGTTTGTAAATCTAAATCTGCGAATTTTGTAAATCTAAATATATATGCTTTAACCAATTAATTGTTATTAGGATTTAAATGGTTTAAACAAATTTGCTTATTTTTAATAATTCAAAATAATTATATTCTATCATATTTTTGATAAATATTGTATATTAAATCTCAAAAATTTAAAAAACATTTAAAAAATATAATATTTATTAAAACAAATAAAATTTTTGACCTTTGATTTGAAACTTAATATTAATTGCAAACTAAAATTTAATAATTAAATGTACATAAATAAATTGAATAATATTTATAATAATTTTATAATTTTTACCTTAATTTTAACAATTTCTAAGATTTTAAGTTATTGGTATAATCCAAAAATAGTGTTTAATGTTTATTTTAAAAAACATCTGGAAAATTAGTAAATAAATTAATTAAATGTCTTCCTATTTATATGATTTTACTAAAAATATTTATTAACTTTTATGTATTAAAATTCGAATCAATATTTTTACAATTTTAAATCTAAAAAGCAAAATCAATTTTAAATAACAATGTTATTATCAATTATATATATAGTGATTTTATTTAATCAACGAGTTAGATGTGGATCGAGTAATTTACAAAAATCTAGTGGAGATGAAGATATAGTACAAGTGCAGACACAGGTAGAAGAGGTATACGACACCGACGTTCAGGCGGCCGTTCAATTGTTTAAAAGATTAAATGCGAGGGGCATTAAGACAGACGCGCTCGTAGGGGTGTTGGAAAATTTAAATAAATCTGCCGTTAAAAATGACAATATCAAAGCTAGTAAAAACTTTGAAACGACTACCTATATTTTGACAGAAGTGAAAACAACAACTCCAACCAATAGTATTGTGACTAACGATATAACTACCATTTCATCAACTAGTACTGCTTCATCAACTAGTATTGTTTTATTAACTAGTATTGCTTCATCAACTTTAACGATTCATACAGAAAATTCCATTAGAATAGATTTATTTTCACCGAATAGAACTAAAAATTTTAATGAAACTAATTACGAAACACGATATGACACGACTGACACGATAACCAATGGTATAAAACATGTCCTTAAAGTACTAAAAAATAACTTACTATAATTAAAGCTATATATTTTATTTATCAGAATTAAAAATATCGTCAACAGCATCGCCAACAATATCAAGTACAACAATACATGAATTATTGGAGCCTACACTTGTATGGAATGATACCTGTTTTGGTGCTCTCATTCATAACAATAATCCAATAAACCCTCTAATGATTCGTTTACACGGAGAAAAAGTATGAAATATTTTTTGCTTTATTAAAATTTAACTCAAAAATAAATTACCATTATTTAATGTTATAAATAATTAAATTTATAATTATTTATCTGTAAGTTAATACAAAATTTATTTGCATTTTCAATTAATTTATGTGGAACTATGACAAGTTAACTATTTCCGGAAATTTCAGTAAATATCTGTAAAATTCCGTAATCAAATAATTATTTACACACATATAATGAGCATAATTTATACGTGTATTTGTACACTAGAAAATTGAATCTTGAGGGTTAATTTATATCAGTACTAAGTTATTGTGTTTTCTCTCAAATATTTAAAAATGCACTCTATTTTTGATAAAGATTTTATTAAGTAAAAATGATAAGTATTAAATATCATATATAATAAAGTATATATTGTTTATAAAATTAATTAAACAAAATATAGGTATCTTATTATAGCACTCATGGCTACGGAATCGGTCGCGTTTCAGAGGCTCAAAACATTTCCCAAACTTGGCTTAACTTTCCGCCTAACGTTAGCGTGTCTTTTGTCTCAATCAATGGTATCATTTATTTTATTCGCAACGATATGTACTGTATTCGGGAAAACTGGTTGTACGACGGAATTGTTGTATTGTATACCTTATTAATTATTTTGTTTTGTTTTTCAAAATTATTCTTAATAATAATTAATGCATATTATTTATAAATATATTAATAATTTAAAATATTATAAATATATTCGTTATCTTAGAAACAATAATTAATTATAAATAATATAATTCGAATTATTA
>JAQIYA010000579.1:0-18816 GCA_034699355.1 Microtritia minima
CACACTAATTACACACATTAATAATATTATTTTTCTGCTCGCCTATGCTTTAGTTGAGCAGAAAAGTAAAGAAAATGCTCGAGAAATGCTCGCCTCAGACATAACATGAAACATATTTCTTTCTTATAGGACATAGCATTTATCAATCCCGCGAACGTAGTATTTTTATATATGCTTCTGCGAGAGCTCGTCCACGAAGACGTAGAGACGGAGAAAGAACTGCAAGCAGTTGTGCTGTCATGCCTTTATCTCAGCTACGCATATATGGGAAACGAAATCTCTTACCCATTGAAGCCATTTCTCGTCGACAACGATAGCAAAGAGAAGTTTTGGAATCGCTCGCTATTTATTATTAATCTGCTCAGTAGTAAAATGTTGCGAATCAATAGTGAGCCTGCATTTTTTACAGAAGTATTTACCGAACTTAAAGGCTGTCAAGTGATAACTCCTATATCCGGTTAACAAATCGCTAAATTCTATACGAAAACAATTCAATTAATGCCAAATTTGCTTGTAATTTACAGATTAGTATGATATCTGTTAGCAAATGACTCGCTTTGATTGCAAATAAGCTGTAGTTACGAATACTTCAAATTTGTACTTAAGCACCAAATGTTGAGATGCCAAACATATGAGATTTATTATTACCATTATTATTATTACTATTACTAGTAATCTCATAAATATATAATTATATAGAAGAGCTCAATATGAAAATACGTACAGTAGTGTTATATTAATATAATATTTGACCAAATGTTTGTTTTCTAAAGGCTAAGGTTTGTGATTATAATGTATATTATGAGCATTAGTTATGAGTAAAACTGCACATCCAATCTATTGTTTCCTCTCCTTTATGTTTGATGATTAGTGCGTACCTAATAAATGACTTTCATGGACGAGTCGATCGATGATTTCGAAACACTCTCGAACTGTATCGCACTGTATGCCACTGTATCGCCGTATTGTTGTAACCAAATCAAAAGTCCTGGTCTAACAGACTAGTCATCGCAGCCAAGTTCCCGAAGGAGTAACCAACTGTATTACGACGCAATTGAATTTGCTCTTACACTCCATAGAAACACACATCTACTCAATTCTCTACTCTACTCTACTCGGTGTGTGGATTAAAGCCTATTTATGATGAGCTCGGAAATAGACGGAGCATTATTTACGCTACTTTTACATTTTATTGGCCAATTTCGGTTTAGATGTAAGCCAACATTTTTATTGTTTGCGATCAAATAATGAAACTCCTGAATAATCTCCAGCGATAATCACTCGAAAAGTCTTAATAATAAATTAACTGTCTTTGCAATCAAACTAACGATTCTGTCATAAACTTGTGTTGACTTTTTTCATTATTCAAATTTCCAACTTTTTCCAGAAGAATATTAATGCTTTTTGCGCATTGTTTTACAAATACCAGTGCAAATGATTTTGTATCACGATATCGAAAAATTATTGTAATGAGTTTGTGAAATCACTATCGACGCCCTCGTCTGACATTAAGAGCTACACAAGAGCTGACTTCTTCACCGCCAATCAATAAATCAATTATTGATTACTGTCTTTATTATTGGTACAATTTCTAATTCAATCTAAATTTTTATAGTATGATTGAGTGCAATATAATTCAATTGGTGTACAACTCTGTAATTAATTAATTTCATTTTTTTTATTTATCACTTGTTTTATAGAAATACATATCTTTAAGTGTACAATAATCTGATTTCTAAACTTAGTATTTTAATTGTAATAACAAAATAAATTTTTTAAATTTTAATCCATTAAATTTTTATTTTATACTAAGCTTAACTATAAAATGGTTGAATGGTTGATTAAGCAAAAGTGGTTAACTATATAAAGTTTATGCAAAAATGAACAAATAATAAGATAAAAACCATAGAGATGTGAAATAATTGATCGGTTTATGTATTCTAAATTACTTAATTATAGATTTTATACTTTTAATTTGTATTAAATATCAATAAATAGACTAATTTATATCAGCTGTATTTTAGCTTAAATTAATATTTTAACTCAAATCTATTAATTTAAGTAATAATTAAAATTTTCAAAATTAATTTATTTAGTTTTAATAAAATAAATTTGAGTAATATTTGCCAAAACTAAATAAATCTTTTATTTATAAACGAAAATGAAGATAATATTTTGTTACTATTTTAATTATATTTTATTATTTCAAATTGAAAATTCTCGATAACGTTATATTTTATTAATAATTGCATAATATTTTAAAATTTAAAAAAAGGGTTTTGTTATTACAATAAAAATACTGTACAAAAAAGAGATCTAAAGTTAAATTTCAAAATGTAATTACAGTTAAAAAACAAAAAATACAAAATGAAATAATTCTTCAAGAAAATACAAATACAATTACAATTCATAAAGAATAATACTTTCATTTTGTCACGCTATAAATATATTTATTATTTAGATCTGTGTTATTACAGTTTTTATGATTCTATCTCCCATTATTCACACTTTGGGGAAACAGTAGAATTTGTTTGCTTTGTTTAATGATAAGGTTGATGAACACCCACTTACAGTCGAATATAATTTGATGAGCGCTTCTCACGTAAGTGCTTCTAATGTATCAAATTAAAAATAAATTATGAATTTTATAATAACCGTAATATTATTCGCGAAAATAGCGGTGAATAAGTTTTGATTTGAAAATTAGCATAATTTTAAAATAAATTATAGTTTGGGAATAAACAAGACCTTCATTTTTTAAAAATTTGTGATTAATATTGGCTAAAACTCGAACAAATAAACATTTTTCGCTGATTGCTCTGATTATTGAGTGCATTCAATTAATTATAAATTATTATTTTTGAAACTAAGTGTTAATTATTTATTTTTTATTATTTATAAAAATGATATGAAATAAAATCTGTATTAATATGAATTCCGAATATGAGTGATTACAATTGGATTTTAAATTATAATTTACATTTGATACAAAAAACAAATGATGTTTAAATTAATGTTATTTCGTTTGTCAAATAATACTTCAAATGCCCTTTACTTCGATCATATTATTTTACTTTTACATCTCTTTAAAAATAGTTGGTTTGTATGTTTAATTTTATATAAAATCAATAAAATAAAATTTACAAACTCACTACTTTTAGTGGTAAACTACTATAAAGAGAGGTAAAGATGAATGCGTGCAATCGACGAATCCTACATTTATAGTATAACATAGTTATATCAATAGTTAAGGAAGAAAAGCTGACTCTCATTGGTCGAGCAATACCAGAGTTATAAATAAACTGTTCCTACAAAATCGTTTCAATAGATATCTATACTTCGCGGTAAATAATACCTATATTTTTTGAATTTATGAAATTTTCAATTCAATTAAAAAATTTAAAAACAATTTTAATTTTTTATTCGAATAAAATTTTGTGATTTTATATATTTTAATGGAAAATATTGAAAAAAATCTATGAGTGAGAACGCGACTGGCTATAACATCAAAAATAAGGTGACTCTTATTAGTATACAGACGACATGGAAAAATATTCAAACTGATTCTATCTGAAAATTGTCTTAACTCTGATCCATTCCATTCCGTTCCGTTGGAAATTATTTTCCACGTCTAGTATACGTTATATAAATTTAACAGAACATCATATAATACAGTATAAAAACCACTTTTTTTTATTTAATTTGCGTTAATTAAATAATTTCAAGGAAGTATATCCGTATGTCTTTCGTTCATCAATATATTTTTATTATCAAGTTATCTGCTAGTAATTGAAAAATAAATATATTGATTTAATTTAAATAATGTCTTAATTATGATACATTATAATGTCTAATTTAATTGAGATCGTCTGTCGTGATCATTAATGATATAATGATATAATAACATCGTTTTCTTAATAAAATAAGAATTTGCAAACAAATTCCCATGAGATTAATTATGTCGCTAATCAAAGCATTTGTTTATATGCAAATTCTTACGAGAATATTGTAGAACTTTTTTATAGACTGTATAGATCTTTATAACATGTAAAGTAAAATCACTAACGAAAAAACCCTGTTCTTAACATAAGTAAATTTTCATATGCTTATTACAATATACATAATTAGTTGTAATTAAAACTATGAATAAAAATTGTATTGTAAATAAATTAAGCATTTTATTTTGTGAAAATTGTTTGGCAATACAACTCTGAACAGAATTATCATTTTTAATTTATTTCTTACTAATTTTAAGTAATTATGTTAACTATTAATTAATTAAATAAATAAAATAAAGATTCGATTCAATAGAAAACAATTTATTGTCCAAAATTATTAATTAATTATAAACTAAAATATATCGACATATTAAGCTATTGTATTTCAATTATTATTTTTATAAATATTATATATGTATTACGAATGGTCAACAAAATTCAGTTTCTAAACATTTCAAAAACCATTGAAATCTGATTTTCTGATTCATATCGAAAATAAAGAATAAACTGAAAATTTGAATAGTAAGTAACCAAATGTTTAACATTTAGACTGTCTAAACATTTATAGAATTGCCTCTCAACTAATAGAATATTTTCTCTTAATCTAAAAAAATTATCAATATATAAGGTTGAAAGGCCTTAAATATCTAAATAAAATACTTATCAAATAAATTGTTTACAATCTAATAGCCCTCAATATTAGAGCCTTAATTCTTACTTCATTATAGCCTATCAAAACACTGAGTAAAGCAAATATATTTAAAATAACTTATTAATGAAAAATATATGCGAAAAAATTCAATCACAGCATTAAAAGTTAGATTTGTTTTCATATTTAATTTAAAAAACTTTTGTTATAGATGTTAATATAATAATATAAACAAATAATTTATTGATATAGTTTAGGAAAGTTTCTTTGCTTTTTGATAGAGAGAGTCAACTACTTTTCCCATGCTTTGGATGGTTTCGAGCGCCGACTCGTAAGTTTTATCCGTATTGATGTCTTCAAATATGATAAGCACACCCTCTCCCTGATCTAAAATACCGCTAAACTTCTTATCCAAAATCATTTGCGAAAGTTTCTGTTCGACGATCTCCACCGGAAGTTTTATTATCCTTGATATATGAGCGACCTTTAATGCAATAATAAAGACATCAAATTTAAGTTATAGCGGAAATAAATATTATGACACTAATATCGAATTGTCTCATTTATTACGAGACACATCAACACTAAAGCTATATTAACTCGAATCTATTAACTCTAATTTTCAAAATAATTGGATATAAACAGTTTTAGATTAAAAATTTAATTTTATTGGCATATTATTGCCAATATTATTACCAAATACTAATTTAAGCAATTATTAAATTTACCTGAACTCGAGAATACGGTTCGATAATACGACACAAATTTTGTTCGAGCATATTATTGTAAAGCGATTCTAAATGTGTGCTAATAATGGGATCGTCAGCTAATTCTCGTTTAAAGTTTTTCAGCGCTTCTTGAAAGTCAGCCAACGAGCGATTGTGACTCGATTTGGCGATCGCTTTCAGCGCCTCGATGTCAGATCCCGCGTATTTCAGCGCCAACTTTCCCATTGTTATTGACTGAACGTCTTCGGGCCTTAACATGATTTTAAAATTAAATGTTCAAAATGGTCGCGCAAAATATGTCGAGTCATTACTTACACATTAAGCATAATCTTCGAAAGCAACATATACTTGAGCGCAATGACCGCTTTGGGACTGTCGGCCGAGTCGTATCCTTCAAACGCCTCGTAATAATAAGAAAAGGCTGTTTTGAAGTCCCGCTCGTCGGCGGCGTGAAGAATGCCGGACTGCAAGTCGAGCGCTGCCTGCAGTTTGGGAGGACAGTAGATCGCGTTGGCTGTGGTTCGCGCCGATGTGAGCGCCGCTCGAGCTTTCGGCAAATTACTCAACGAGTAATACGTCTTACTCTCCAAGAGCTGCACTTCCACTAACAGATTCTTGTCATCCATTTTCTTCAGTTCGCGAAGCAATTGAGAGCCCAATTGGAGCGCCTCTTCGTATCGCTTCGTCTCGTAATACAGAGCTATTAATCGCGACTCAAGTGATTGGCGAAGAAAAGTGCGCTTTTCTTGTTTCGCCCAATCGATGCATTCGAGACAAAGGCTCACTTCGAGTCCGGTCTCTGCTTCCATGTCTAAGAATATGTCCACCAATTGTCGCACCAGTTTTGCGGCCTTTGCTTTCGATATCTTATTGAGAAACGGACGCACATTTCGAATCAATTCGGCCAAACCTAACAAATTAGCGTTCAATCAAAACCCCGTCATTCACAGTCAGTCACGCTCTCAAACCTCTCGCATTTCCTTCGCGACTCAGTTGTTGACCCCTCTCTAAGATGCTCTGTTCGCGAGCCTTAATCGCCTCTTCGTCTTCCATCGCGTCCTCAGCTTTCGCTTTAAATGACACAACAAAAAAATTAGTCATCAAAATAGCGATCATTAAAGAGCTGAACGAAACGCATAAACGCCGGCATTCGTGACAACAAATGTCGCGTACGAGACAACACTCACGCGTCACACTCTTGAGGTCGAGAAAAGGGGTGATCTTCTTATTGGGATTCTTGTCGAACGACTCGTTGTTGTCGCACACCATCGCCGCGGCCGCCATTTTTTGAATGTTGGGCGAGAGCATGACTCGGCAAACGTTAACAATCGCTACACTGACGACATCTCGCGACACACGCTCGCGACCACAGATGGCGGCGCGCGCTGTGGGCGGAGTCGAGTGAGCGAGCAGTGAGTATTTGTATAACGCTTTGGTTGTGTTTGATTCGAGACAATGCAATGTTTGGATCGCTTCACGTGTGCGCCAGACATAGGCCTGACTGATGCCTGACTGAGGCCAACACTGAGGCACGACTGCGAGCCAACTCGCAGCTAATTATTGACGCGTATTATTCGTTGCGATATTAGATATGATTTGTTTTGGCGACTGAACGCTGACTGAACAGTGACTGAACACTAGATATATAAATGATGCAAACTTTTAATTATTAGTTATGTTTGCTTTAAGCGCAAGCCATGAGAGGATACTTATCGTTCGTCTTCGTAGTGCACTGTTTGGCGTGCTTTACTTACGGTAAGTGTGTTTACTTTTAGTGGTGGTGTCGGCCTTATGTCGGCGTTATGTCGGCGTTTGCGGTGAACGCCAGCACTTGAGCTGCCGATTGTCTATCGAGTATTTCTATTGCCTCTCATTATTGCAAGTTTATTGCACTTAAACTTTCAATTTTTAGTTTGTCCTCAAATTAATTACTTATTTGTTGTTTTAAATTGAAAAGTTTGTTATTTCGCGAAATGTAAATAAACAAACAATGGATGCGAAACATGTTAATCAGTTTGTGTGTCAATATTCGTGTTTCGAGTTTTTCACTATTTATTGTTCGCTATAACTCGTGAGTCGTTGTTGGCATTGATGTTGGCTTTCGATGTTGAGAATGGCTATGCATTTGCAATGCATTTGCAGCGCATTAAACCTGTTTTTTAAGCTTTGAAAGCAATAGATAGTAATTTATCTGCGAGTCTGCCAGTCCTGCCATACGCTTATCGTTAGGTTATGCCGAACGTAGTAATTTTCATACTTCTCTACCCTCACCGCACCCCAACCAACTGCAAACCCATATCCGGTCGACGATATTTTTTTCGCCTCTTTTCAACGTCGAAATTTAATTTCTATGATTATAGATATGAAATCTGTGTGTTTTCAATACAATAGTCGAAACTAGAAATATTTTGAAAATTTAAAAACTTTGAAAATGCTATGCGTTTTGTTAGTTCAATGGTTTGACTCTTATCTGCAAAATTGCTTTTCGCTCACATATTCCCCGCTTTATTGAGAATAGTTGTTCGCGTCGAGAGATTTTCAGATATGTTCAAATCGGTGTCCGCTAAAAATCGTGACCACAGAGTTATTGAATTCAATATAAACTCCAAATTCAAACATTTTGTTTGAGTAAACAACTCGAAACTTTTAGTTTTGCTTTAATGCTTATTCTTCCTGTTTTTTTTTCAAATAAAATTTATTGAATTTTGTGGCACTAAAAAATTTAAAGCATTTTAAGATAAAATTATATTAACCTTATATGTAAATTTTTTAGTCTTTTTGATATTTGCTCCCAATTCCTCAATTTTCAATCTTAATGCCAGTAAAAACTGTTATGTTATAATAGTTTTCAATTTAATATTTCAATGAAGCAAATTGTAATCAAATTGTGTTCAGATGTTGATTCATATAATCCATAACTCATCAATATTTAACTTTAACTTAAAAATATATTGTAAATATTTGGCTGTAAATTTGAATAAACTTATATCTCGTTTAAGACAACTTAAATGTCTATATAAATATCCATATATTTTGACCACATTGCCTTTTTTATCGGGGGTGGAGACAGATATTGACAGTAAGACAGATCTATAAGATGGATTTTGTGAGGGGTTTGCATTGGGGGATATGGTTATGGGATATACCCCCAGGATATACCCATTTTTTGGTAAAATATTCATTTAAGAAACTTTTGTACAAGTTATTATGTTTAACAGTACATCATATTTCGTATATTGAATACAGAATCAATGATATTCAGGTGATTATCAGTTGTTTTAGATTAGAGGTCTCAAATTAACCAAATTTTATAACCTTGTTGTGCATGCAATGGCCTGAAAGCCTGTAAACTTAGAATTAGCCTATCTATTAAAAGGAATGAAATAACAAAAAGATCAATAAGTAATTTTATGTTTTTTGAACTTAACAATAAAACAATAATTTACTAAATATTCTAACGATTTTTAAAAATATATCCATTTAATTACTGTCTGAAATCTTTTTAATAATTACAACATTTACAATAATATTAAATCATATCACTGTCTTGTAAAATTAAATGAAACATAGTTAGGCCTGGAATAGTCTGTAAAACAGATCAAAGTCTGGGCGTGTTTTAGATCTCTATTTTAGATCCCCTATTAATTTGTTAGAGAAGTCAATTATGAATATAAATCTTTTCTAAAGTTATTAAACATTATTAATTCATTAGTTTACAAAATTAAATTATAAAATAAATTAAGCATTAATAATAAATATTTTATTCAAAACACAAAACAATTTGTAAACAAACGTCTTCCTAACAGATAAAATGCAAAATTACGTTTTAAAAACGCAATTCTGGTCCCAATTATTCATTAATATGGCGACATTGAGTTTTGAGAGTGCTTTCAGATAGCTTTAACTTTCATCAAACTTTTAGATTTTGATGTTTGATATTAAATAGTAAAATTTTTTCATTAAAATTTTATTACATGTCTGTAAATTTATTTTAAAGAAAACTCAGCTAAACCTAAGTTAAGGTTAAGTTAAAGGTGAAAGAATTTATTCACCCTTCAAGTTAAATATTACATCAATAGTCGCCAACTTTTTTTTTGTAAAATTTGTTATAAATTAGTAATTAAAGTAACCTTAATGTGAAAATTACTAAATTTGAAACCGCATTACCCTCTCTCCCCAATAGTAGAGAGGAAGGCACGTGTCCGCCAAAATAGTACCCATTTTGTTACATTTGACACCAAAATTGCCCTTTAAGTTGGTCGATATAAGTTGCCTAATGTTTGTATACCTTAAGTATACATTTAAGTAGTGGAGTTTTGTAAGATGAATAGTTTAATGATTTTTAAAAAAAAATTACAACAAATTCTATAACAATGCTTTTTTCATAACTAAAAAAGAATGAAGTGAAGCAAGTGCTCGCTAACATTAAAGTTTACTAAACCAAAATTAGAATAAACACGATCCAAACGAGTGTTTGATGAACATGTTTAAGAAAATTAATGTGCATCACATTTGTAATGTATAATTGAAGTAAAGGATTTTATTTGTATGAATATTTATTAGAACACACATACTCTTAAAACTTTTCATATTAATAGTTAATTTATAATCTTAAATTTTTTTAAATATATAACTCGTTGAATGTTTAGTTGAATTTGAAAAGCACTACGAAATGTGTATCGTCTGGGAATGTCTGGTTTCGATGAGTTACATATTAATGATCGAAATAAAAAAGTTGTCTGCGTTTCATTGAATGCATTAATGCATTGAACACATAAATCACAATTTAGCGATAGCTGTGGCGCTCACTTTTGATTGAATTACATGATTAATAGAAGCTAATTGTAACAAAGTATGATCGAGCTTATGATAACTAGAGTATAATATTAATGTACGATAAAAAGTGAAAAGAAAAATATTTATCTTGATTTGAAAGCGACTCAAATAGCATTAAATAATAAAATAATAAATGATTTGATAGGATATAGCATTACATACATATCAGAATTACATTACATATTGAATAATTACTTTTTACAGAATAATTTGACAAATAGTGTATTTTCGAGATAATACAGCATAATTGGCGCACAGCATCCCACTCAACATTTCCAGCCATTCTCTTACCCCCCACTCGATTCTCGTATCTTTCGCTTTTGCAGTAATTTTTATAACTATATTAGATATGAAATATTAAACGATAAAGTATTTGTATTATATTGATATAAGTAATGCTTAAATTATATTTCTCGGCGTAAATGATAAATCGAGCTTAGCTTTACGAGATTTTGCGGCAAATAAGTGCGTAACCATGACCTATAAACGAGATAAGGATTGCAGGCTTTTTTAATTGAATCTTTTGCCAAACCTGTTCGATTAATTGATTTTGAAACCAATAACATTATTTCAGTCAATAGCGAACAGATCACATTTTTTTCTGGATCACCACTAGTACTCGTATAAACATTTGAGATGCAATAGCTCTGAGGCTAAAGAAGTGCCATCATCTGAGAGTAACTTCGCATAGAAGGCACTCTTCGACCCCACCGGCAGTTCCGACCATCAGTTTTTGTTGAGAGCTTATGTTAGAGTAGAGTGTCTTTTAGTGACAATTTATTTAACCCGAATTTATTTTAGTCGTAACTTTGTTATTGTAACTTAAAATGTGAAATATTTAATATTCGATATCAGTTCGGCGTTATTTGTCGTAATTAAAAGCGTTCGGCGTTTTGGCTTTTGAATGGACTTAATTTGATTGCAATAATAAATTATAATTACAATAATATAAACAAAAATAAGGACGACTGTACGCGAAAACAGGTTTAATGCTCGCTTTTGTGCGTCTTGTTTGGTGTTTGCAAAATTGCAGTGCAGAGATAATATCTAAAAGCATTACCATTCTTGCATTTAGTGGCGCCGTGTATAGCAGTGCATCTCTGGCTCACTCTCGCTCTGCAGAGAGTGGTGCAGAGAGTGGTGCACAGAGTGGTGAGCGTTGCAGAGATAGACGTGGCGCCACTAAATGCTAGTCTATATGGCACACTATAATCAACTGACGAGAAAAGCGTCGTTAAAAGTCCAAAACTCATTACTCGGCAATGTTTGCTTATCTTGTTTCATATGTTGAGTTGGAGTTTTCAAGTATTATTACTGTTGAGCACTAATAATTGATTGATATATTGATGTTTGCGATTCTTTTAATATAACGCTGTCATAACACGAATCGTCTCAAGCATTGCAAATCACACTCCAGTCCTAACCTAACGTCTACGTAGCCGTGCATTGAGACTCAATTTGAGAGACAGAGACCGAGACGGAGACAGAGACAGATCATAGCGATTAAATAGCATGTCTGCACCGGATAGCGATGTGCGACGCTATCGCTAATGCTTTCTAACTTTCTTTTCAACTGCCATCCAATGTCATACTATGCCATCCTATGCCACATCTGATAACTCAGCTCAGGTCTTATTGGCCCAAACATTTTAATTATGTAAAAAATAGCAAACATATTCTCGCTTTAATCGCTTTTTAAGAGTGTTTCTATGCATTAATATCTAATATCTAATTGATTTTGATGTCATTCAATGACAGTATTATAGCATTTCTATTCGTTTTGATTGCATTTGACAATACGTTAGCATTGATATTGAAATGTAAAGTCAAGCAAAACTGGATTACAGTTTGGGGCCTCCCGTGGCTCACAGCAGGCCATAAGAAAACATAGGAAAAAAACATGTTTAACTGTTTCCAAAGGGGTGTTTTGAAAGCATTAAAATAGTTATTTGAGAGTCATTGAGAGTCACAGTTATCAACGCTTCTTAAGACGAATTTATGAGTAATTGGCGCGAGTCTGCACTTCGCCACGCAATTCGCAACCCGTAGTCGCCATAAGTCTCTCTCTCCTACTCTTCCTCAATAAACCGAATAATGTCTGAATAATATGTGTTTGATGAACACTCGAACACAGGCACACAATGGTGGGCATGGATAGCATGGATAACACGGGCATAGTATTTGCATAGACTGTTGCGTACGCTTAAGCAGTGTTCGCAGTGCTGTTGATTCGTGTTTGTACAGCAAAAGTCTAACCCCAAACAATTTAGCTTTACTTCTTTGCCCACCGACTTGACAGCCTTGAAAAGTGAATTTATATGTTGACATTACGGTTGATTTATTTCTGAAAACAATTTATTCAAAAGCTTGCGCCTCATTGCCGATAATGGCAAACAATATGGGATGGTTTGGTGTGCATTGTGTTCAAGTGATTAATTGGACACATCTGACATGTGCGCCCCTCACTTGTAATTAATAAAAAGACTAACTAATAAGTACTGCTTGAGAGTAACAGATATTTCCTTATGTTGAACATAATCTTCTTCTTATTAGAGCTCTTTGAACATTATTTCTTAAGTAGTTGTTCTTAATATTGACATAAATACTATCGACATAATGTTTATTTATCCAATTCTGATTTACATGATAACTATATTAATAGCTCTCATTGTTTACATTAGCTTCTTAATCAAATTTAAGTATTGGTAGAATAAATTGAATGTCATTAAAGATTAGCAATTTTTTAATAAAAAACACTTCTGCTATCAGGCATTCAATATTGATATATTGCACGCTTAAATCTATTTATATGATAAGACCAGCTTAATAGCTGCCAATTACGAAATGGCTTATTAGTGCGGTATGAATAAAATATCGATGTAATGATAGGTGATATCCGGTGCCACTGCAATCAGCCCGCATGTGTGCGATCGGGCTATATGTGCAAGTCTTCGGGCGCGACCGCCGCCTGCTATACTCAATATGCAACTCAGTCAGCATATGGCAGCGTCGATGGCACCAGTGATATATCGCGACACGGCTGTATTGAGTCACTTCCTCCGCGTATGAGACACATGTGCGACACCGCTCAGCGCAACCATCAATACAACCCCAATCAAACTGTTGTGTGCTGTTCTGATGATATGTGCAATTATGTTAAAAATGTTGACACTAATATTAAAAATGAAGCAAAGAGTAACGACACCCAAACAGGTAGTAGATGTGACATGCAATTGGTGTGAAACTAGTTTGAAACAAATGTCTGATCCGTTTCAGGAACATACTCAACGTCTTCTGCCAGCAGTTTACCAAACTCGGTATGGTTTCAAGTGACTGTCATAACCGTACCGATTGCCGGCAGTATTGTTCTCGTGTTTCTCATATTCATGGCGACGCGAGTGCTTCGACAGGACACCAAACGCCAGCGACAGCGAAACGAGATTCGAAAGCAGAGGCAATTCAAAACTCATTTGCTTCTCAATGGGGAAATGGATGGGAAACGGTTGAATAATCACGAGTGCGATGCTCATCATATTTCTTCAAAGCCTGAGAAGAATGAGACCAACTCTAAAATAAACGACTTAAATGTTTTAGAGAAATGTTGTGATAAAAGTAGTTCTTCGCCCTCTGTCGGCAACAACAACCTTTGTAATATTAAAATGTCTTATAAAGACGCTAATATTAACAATACTGATCAAATTAATGGCGATAAGGATAGTTTATTTGGTAAACCGTTTAACAATTCGCTGTACAGTTCTCTGCTTTCTTGCGGAAAGTAGTCTCCAATAGGCATCAAATATATAGATATATAAAGACACTTATAATTATCGTACATTAAATACTTGCCTTATCATCGACTCATTACGATTTATCTTCGCCGAGTGTGATTGAAATTCTTTCGTGTAAAAGAATCAAATAATTTAAATACTATAGAGATATACTCTGTTCTGTTATGAAAGTTACTAGGATTTAAGGGTATTAACTTATTTTTTTGTATCTCATTTTATTGATAATTCCTTGTGTTATTACTTCACTTTATTTTTCAATATCTTTTTAACTTAATTCAAGTAATTTATGAGTGTATTTTCTATTATCACGAGACACCTGTTATACAATAATTTTGTAGATAATTATATTAACATAAAATATAATTTCATTTATATTTGCAAGAATTTTGACTCACTATATGGTACACTGTATGTCATTTATTACCGGTTATAAATTAGTTTCAATGATATACATAATTACTCATTATTTTTTTGCTGATGCAACGCATTCAATTTCAATTGTAAATTAAATTGTTTCATTCTTTAAGTCAAACTTTACGAAAGTTATACCAATTGCAAAATGAAGTGAAGAAAGCAAGGAATTAGTGTAACAAAAGAGAAAAAATTAAATTATTAAAAAATTGTTAAATGGCAACACTCAATGAAAGCCATAACAATAATAATTATTGTAAATTTAAGTGAAATTTAAATTTTCTATTTAGACAAATGAATTTCAATTATCATATTAATCACATTTCTTAAATCACATTCTTTTATCTCTTTTGTTGGTTTGCATTCAAATGAATAGAAAGCACACATTCAATCAAATAAATAGTAAAATGTACCGCTATTTTTGCTAATTTGCAAAATAAAATACAATTTTTATAAAGTAGTTGAAGTAATTCAAAATTTTATTGAAATATAAATATTAAACTTAATTTGTACTCTTAATGTGATTTTCATTATTGTTACTTTAATTCATTTCAAAGTTTTTTTTTTGTATAATTTGCACACAATTTTTAAATACTTTATTTATTCATTTATTCGTTGCTTAAATTTTTTAAATCTAAATTTAAAATATGATGTAAATTTAAATAATTAATAAATATTTGGTTTTTATAATGAAATTATTAAAGTAATTTATTCTTTATTTCAATTTATGTAAAATTTTAAAATTATTCATTTAATAATTTATTGCAGTTCTTTGTACAGATCATAGTAGTATTTTCTTGAGCTCGAGCGTCAATTCTCTAATTAAAATCCCTTTTAAAATTTTTAATAATTAAATCCAAACGTAAAGCAAACATTAGTTTCATATGATGTAAATTAAATTATATTTATTAAAAATATGAAATGTTTTACAATTTTGTATGAGAGTGTTGAATATTAAAGTGATTCAAAATTTCTACTTAAAATTTAAAAATTTCTAAAATTATAAACATATAAGAAGTAACGTTAAAAAGTAATACAATATCATAAATAATATATAATTTTGATCAACAAAATGTAAATTTAAATATAACAAAAGCAAATAAATGAATAAATTAAATCAATAGTTAAAACTATAAACAAAATTAAGTGTCATTCAGATTTCGCATCTATCTCTGGGTCGAAGACTTTGAGGTAAATGTCTGCTCGTATTTCTCGAATGTCTTTCTCGATACGTTCCGCTTGTTTCCGAAATCTCAATATTTCTTCGGCCACTATTTTGGCTTCTGTTGTAATGCGAATGCATTTTAAACATTTTGATGGATAATAGAGAAGCCAATAAAAATATGATGATATCGAGCAGATATTCGGAGTAATAGAACTCAGCCGTCCAACCATTGCCTTTTGAATTGACATTAATCTTGATATCAATCAAATTGAAATACAACTCTCCGCCTGAGATTTCATTAAATATTAATTAATTTACTTTTTGATAAAATAATTATATAATTGTAAATATATATATAAACTGCAAAAATTATACAGAATGTACTTAACCATTCAAGTTGTCGATAATAAGTAACACCAAACAAGCGAATAGTTTCGCGCCTTCGATGAAAGTGGCGATAATGAGAAGATCGATGCACGCAAAGCACGCGCCCAGGAATATGGATAGCATGACCAATACGTATAAATAGAGAATTGCGGTCAACAAAATCATAACCCATTTTCGATCTTTCGTGTTGTTTAGTTTAAATGTGAAAAATTTTCCGCAATCATCCGAACATTTCACTGGCGATGATTCCACAGACGAAGTATTCAAATCTCCAGCAAAAGCATTGCTATCCGACAGACGACCACTTAAGCTTTTTGCACTTTTAGTTTTGGTCGAATTTTTACCGCTCTCTAACACTTCGTGAATCTGGTCTATAATATTCGGTTCATTCAAAACCAACTTCAAAGTAAAATTATCCTTCAAGTAAGTCTTTACAGCCAAATCATTATTTTCTGGCAGATTCTCAACTATTTCTTTATTCGCTTTATTTGAAGATTCATTTAAACTTTGAAATTCAATACGAGAATCATTAAGTCTATCGACCATCAAAACTGAATTCCCATTTACAAGTGTGTCACTTATTTCCGCATCTTTTTTGCTCTTAAATAGTTGAGTCTGAATGCCATCGTCTTTCATAATAGGCTTATACTTTGAATTGTCGACGAATTCTCGCTTAATGTCGACTCCTTTTGTCACATTTTCAACAGTTATCGCACTGTTCTTTGCATTCAAATTGTTAACAATTTGTTTGTCTCCAGTAACATATTCAGTATAAATCCTCGAATGAGATGACACACTCGAGACATTCGTGTCAGTCTTATTCGGTTTCACTAATTTTTCATTAATTGTTTGAGAATTTGAATGAACATCATTGAGTCTCTTACCAGTGGTGGCACGCGTTTTGTATTCATCTCCATTTAAATTGTCGAACCAGTCGAGAGTGATCTTCTCAAGCGATGATTGTTTCGCCAAATCTTCTGCTTTTCTCTTAGTCTCGTAATAATCATTGATAAGAGACTCGTCTTCCGACGAAAGCCTAAAGTAATCACTGGTAGTGTTGGGCTCATCAATAGATCGGCGAACTTTGTTATTGGTTTGATTGGACAACACATTGACATTGAGTCCGCGAACTGAGCCCAACTTAACCAACGAATGATGGGATGAGAATAAGTTAGAGGTTTGATTTGATGGACAGCGCACACAATCGAGAGCCGAGAACGTGATCCAAGTTGTGTACGAACAGTAAATGATTCGACTTAATAGCGACACAATCGACAGCGTTATTACGATTCCTCGCAATAAGCCGTAACTTTCGGCACTCGCTTTGCGGTCACACGTCGATTGAGTTTGTCTTTCGCGCAAATTCTCCATCGTTTTAATGCAATCGGTTTGATAAACGCTTTCAAATCATAATAGAATAGAATCACAATTTGAATGTAAATTTAAATATAATTTCAAAACAAGTGTATGCTCTCTGTTGTAGTTCAGTATTGTTGTGCTCAACATTACACCACTTGTATCGCTAATTGTGGAAAACTGTTAATAGTGTGCACTTCATTGATCCCAAAATTAAGTCAACTGCAAAACTAATTTGAAATATGCTATCACTTTGTTTCACCATTGAATATTGTAAAGTATAGCTTGTCTGTCATCAAATGATTATATTGTATTAATTTTAGAGGATTAAGTAAAAAATAATAATTTTTACTTATTTATTTAAAAGTATAGCAAATAAAAACATTTCCCTCTTAAACTTTTAAATTGAAATTGTATTACAGTTGTAATGTTTTAGAAGATTTGCATAAATAAAAAATGGTTAATGAAAAAACGAGGCCAAATCGAAATTGCTTTCCGGTTTAATAAAGATAAAAGACCAAAACCGATCGTCTTATAACATATCGTTGTGTGATTGATGAGAGCGGTGTCTCAACAATATGGTAATAACTTAATATTGAGATCAAATTATACGCATTGGTGAGCGTTCACGCGCTTTATTATCCCTGCATTAATTTTAACATTTTGTTAAGCTGTACAAAATAAGAAAAACATTTTTAAAAAATTTAAAGTTTTAAAATTTGATTTATTTATTAGATATTTCTATATTTTAATCTGGCCTTAATTTTTCAGTGCGAATCGCTTCAATAATTTTCGTTGATTAATATTATCATATAATAAATAAAGTTTTTATCTAAAAAAATAAAGTTAAAGCAAAATGTTAAGCACATACACATACACATACTTGTTAGACAAATATACTTCTTTGAGAAATTATGTTTATCTCTGTAATCACTCAAATGCGAAGCTAAGATGAGCTGTGAATGATTTATCGATATTATATCAATATTATGTTAAAATTTTATTTCATTTGCTTTTCATACTATCATTTTATTTCATTTTTTTGTTAATCATGTTTTATAGGACTATAATTTTATTATAAATTTATTATTAATAAATAACATTAGAAAGATTATAATTCAAAATTTACGGCACTTAAAAATTATGAAAATAAAGTTTCACCAAAAATAAAATATGAATTTCGATTCAATGATTCGATAAGATTCTAATGAGTTATTCAAGCGTTTTGCACTTCAGGCCTAATTTGCCCGAACCTGAAAACATGCGAACACAGTCTGCGGCTGCTATGAGAGTCTCCAAACAAGTGTACAAACGCTTAGCTAACTGTTTATGTGATATTACAAGAATGATTACTGAGGCCAGTAATTGTGATCAATAGGATGATAGTGTCTGATTACGAATTTCATGTCAATCATCATTAATAGTGAGTCAACAGGAGTGCATGACTTACATTTAAGCTGTAATAAAATGTAAACTTTATAATATAGAAAATGTTTGG
>JAQIYA010000580.1:0-18809 GCA_034699355.1 Microtritia minima
GTGCGATTGATGTCGAAATAGTCGCCGACGATTGCGTGCCTCCGACTGATCAGCGGATGTTCGCAGACAGCGCTGATGGTCGCCCGTCTGGTCGGATCGGGTACGAGCATTTGGTTGATCAGACCGTTGATGGACTCCGGCGGTCCACTTCCAGCGAACGCCGACGTAACGCCGGTTCCGGTGTGGATCTCGGCCAACACAGTGCCCAACGAGTACACGTCGATCGGGAACGCGTCAAACTCGCCGAAATAGACCCGACCGCGCGAATTTCGACACTCCGGCGGCGCGTATCTGGCCGTTCCGTGCTGGCCAGCGATGGGCCGCTCGTTCTCGTCGAACTCCTTAAACATGCCGAAATCGGTGAGCCGAACGATGACCAGATTGCGCATCAGTTTGTAGAGAATGTTATCGGGTTTGATGTCCAGATGAGCGATACGCCGATCGACGTGCAGGTATCGCATGGCGAACGCGATCGGCGCCAAACAGTTGAGCGCCTGAGTCTCCGTAAGCCTGATTCTCGGTGAGCCGGTCAGCCGACGGCCCAGTCGTCCCAAATGGCCGTCCATTACCTCCATAAAGACCAGTACTCGAGTCGGATATGTGACGCCCGTTCGGTGATAGAGACGCACCATTTTCTCGCATCGCATAATGTTTGGATGCGCGAGACTCTCATAGACGGCCGCTTCTTTCGTGATCCGATCGACGGCCACATTCAGCCACATCCCAGTCAACACCCGAGTCACCGGACTGAACGACGCCAAACTCAATATCTTGCAGGCGTACACTCGACGCCTCGTATTACCGTTCGGGTCAGTGATCTCGACCGACGCCCTCCAAATGGTAGCGAAACCTCCGCTTCCGATTTGACCTTCAAACTCAATGCGATGGTCTTTCTGTAGATAATCCAAATCTTCCTGCGGTAGTGGTCTACCCGGAGGTATGGGACTTTCCTGCGGTCCGGGCACTAACGGCACCATCCATCGGACCCGTTCGTACTGCTCGACAGCGGTGTTGACCGCCTGACCGACGCGTTGCTGTTGAGCCTGAACCATGTTGTCGAACGCCTGCACCGACTGCTGGACCACCTGTTCAGCCCGCTGTCTTGCCTCGTCTCTCAGGTGTCGCACAGCGTCCCGACACCGGCGAAAGCCGAACCAACCGCTACCCTTGACCGGCTCGATGGGAGCTTCGGGTGGGTTTGGTGTGCTTCGAGCGCTCGGATCTTCTTCTATAAAGGGGTCCGGAATTTCTTCCTCTTCTTCTGGAATTGATGGTAAACTTGGATCTTTTCTTGTTCTTCTTTGTCTTTCCATTTATAGAATTTATTTAAGAATTTTTTTGATAAACTTATGGATGATTTGATTTATAAAATTTTAATTCTAATTAAGATTATTTTTTATTTTTAAACATAAAAATATTTAATTTTATTATAAAATACATTTTAGAATTTTTCAAATAATTTTTATAATTTAAATATGAAAAACAATAGAAAAAATTTAAAATATTTTAATATTAAGATCAATTGTTTAAGTAAAAATTTCAAAATAATTCTTTTAATAAAAAAAATTTATTAATTTAATTTGCTTACAGAGAATACTAGTCATACCCAATGGCTTCGCCACTTAAGCATAACTCTCTCTCTCTCTCTCACTCACTCTCTCACTCACTCACTCACTCACTCACTCACTCACTCACTCATCTCTTTATTTTCAGTTATATTTCTATAAAATGAATACTTGATGTTAGATTTGGTTGTATATGATATCTATTGTGATCGGTGAGTATAGATATAAACTTTTAATAATAGAATACATTAATTAAATTTTTAGAGTTATTTGTTTAAATTATTTTTTAAATTAAATTAATGTAAAAAAATTATATTAATTTTATTTAAACTACATATTACTGTATTGACTACAAACTAGTGTATTATTAATATATTAGTTAACGATAAAATTATGTAACGCACACTTAACGCTGAATTTAATTAATATAATTACTTAATTTATTTTATTTTGTTTTTACCGTTTTTTATTCATATATTAACAATTTTACTTTTAAACGAATAAATTTAAGCTAAATTTAAATATTATTTATTTTTAAAAAAGATTAATTAAGCTCATAATTTCGATCGTCGAGATGAGCAAAAAAAAATATTACATTAATAAAGTAAACTTAGGTTTAGCTCAGCTCAGCTAAGCTCAAAACTTTAAGCTTAGCTCAATTTAATTTGAGCTTTAAATTCATTCCAACTGTCAATTATAAAAATATACATTTAAAATAAAGGGACGAAAAAATGGCAATTTTTTCAAAGAAAATAATTAATTTAAATTCATAATCGGAGCGTTGAAATTCAATTCAGAAATTCCTAACAAACGAATTTAATTATATTAAATTAAACTGGCGTTTCACGTCGCGCCGCTTGAGGTGAATGAGCTGCTCGCGACTGTAGATGCCGTCGTACTTATCGCCGCGACAGTCGTCCACCAGCCACGGGTAGTTACAGCTCTCGTAGATGTCGTCGTAGTACATGCCCACCGGACGCGTATACTTGTAGCGATGGTAGCGGTCGATGAAGCGCACGCACCGGTAATACTGACTGCAATCGCTGGGATCGCGCTGTAGGCCTCTAGACCTGCAGCTAAAATCTAAACCCGAAAACAATTGATAAATTAAATTCAACCTCGAATGAGATCGAATTGGGCTGACCTTTCGTGTAGACGGCGAACACTTTGCCGAGAAGCATGTGCGGCGTGATGTGACAGTGGACGAGCCAAACGCCGGGATTGTTGGCCACGAATCGGATGGCCGTCCAGCCGCAGTAACCCGGATCGGCGCCGGTCCGGTTCGGGAACAGAGTGGTCACGTCGCGAAACTCGTATTCGCCGCGATCGATGTTGCGCTCGATTATATAGCCGGCGCTGATCGGGTCGTATCGGTCCGGCCCGTAGCCGACCACGTAGAAGGTGTGGCCGTGCATATGCCACGGGTGTTGAATGCAGTCGCCCTCCGGCGTGACCTGATTCTGGAACACCATCTGCACGGCCTGACCGGCCTCGAGAGTGTACACCGAATCGTAGACACCGATATCGATACCGCTGCTGATCTGGTCGAGCAGATTGATTTCGGGAAACACGAAATTCTGGCCGTTCACCATAAAGCGGGTGCGGCCGTTGGCGGTACGCTGCACCTGAGTCTCGATGATGAGCTCCTGGTCGACCAGTCTCGGCAAGCGGTAGACCATCCGCTGAAACGGGAGAATAGTGGACGGCCGTAACTGACTGAGAACCCACTGGTCCATTGGCTGGCGGCCGCTCGAGCCCGACCGCTCCACGGTTCGCAGCGGAGTCGGGTCGGGCGCGCCCTTGTAGTGCAAAATGGCCACACCGTTGTCCGGACCGCCGAGCGGCGCGAGCGCGCAGCTGATCAGATAGTTGCCCACACTCTGGTCGGTGCGGACGAGCACCGAATAGCGCTGAAGAACGTTGAGCTGCAGGTGACTGACCGGCACCGGATCGGTGAGCGTGCCGTCGGTCTCGATGATGGTCATGATATGGCCGCCTATAGAGCAGGTCACGGCCGAGTCGTCCGTGAACGCCACAAACCTGAATCTATAGACCCGATTCGGCTTTACCCGTACAACGTGATAGCCCACACTGTCGGTCGGCGGAAACGTCAGCGTCGGGACAGACCATTCGCCGAACGAGCGACCGTTGATGAGAATGCTGTCCGGTCGGGGCAGTCGGGGAATCATTGTGATGAGCTGATCGATGTCGGTGTGCCAGCACTGCGACACCGTTATGACCCGATCGTCCTTATAGTCGTAGACCGGACTGAGCGCCAGTAGGTCTCGGTCGTCGATGATGAGCACGCCGTGAGCCCAGACCACGTCCAGGCGGACGTGCGCGTGATAGGCGTACGTGCCGTGCTGGCCGTTCAGCTCGATTCGGTACTTGTAGGTCTGGCCCACTTCGATCGGCTGTTGAGTGATGTTGGCCACGCCGTCGGAGGACTTGGTGGTGCGCTGCAGGAGGCCGTGCCAGTGCATCGCGAAGTTGTGGTCCAGACTGTTGGTCACGTACACGACGAGCGTGTCGTAGCTCTTCGCCCGAATGGTCGGTCCCGGGAATTGGCCGTTGATAAGGATGGCGCCGCGTTGGAGGTAGTTGTCCGGCGAGGCGTCGCCGTAGCTCACGTCGAAATGGTGGACCACAACGCTGGCCGCGGTGCCGCCGATCGGCATTAGCCACGCGGCCACGCAGGCCGCTATCAGTACCGCAGCCATGGTTGAGCTGTCGCTCGGCTCGGCTTCATATTCTTGAACCCAGTTATTCCACTTCTTCTTCTTCTTCGTCTTCAACTTTCTATTATTTGTGGCTTACCTTTGATTTTCTTTATTACTACTTCCCTCTTCTTCTTCTTTATCTTTAGGAGACACGGCTTGGATCACATCTGATTGCTCGAGAATTCAGGACAGAGTGAGACAGCAGTTTTGGCAGGCGATGACAGACGAGTTTTTAGGAGGTAATGAGTTTAGGGATCGATGTTGTGATTTTGATTTTGAGGACAGTTGGGAGAGAGAGTATCAGTCACTTTCACTTTCGCACCAAAGGAGCGCATAAAATAGTAGAAATTAATTGCAAACACATTTTTCACCACAAACTTAAAAATTAACATTTAAGCTTTTCTTTTCATAATTAGTTAACCATATGTGAGAATTTTTTTGTGTGGCTCTAATGTGGTCGCCAATGGTTGGAACAAAATTAATAAATACTTTATAAATCAACACAGAAAATCAAAACAGTGTCAAAATAATAATAATATAAATAACGCCTTAACCAATGGCTGAGACACTTGCGGACAGTTTATATCACCGCTTTGTTATGGCGTGTCATTGAAAGCCAAGAGTGAAAAAATTTAAATAAAATATTGGGCGAGTATTGCCCAAAGTTAAGTGCGAGAGAGAGAAAAAAATAGATTGTTTCGCAAAATTCCACTCCGCTATTGTCCTCATTTATTGGTTGCTTTAATTTTGTGGTGCAGTTCGGAAGCGGACGCTCGACTGAGCGCGAAATTTTTCTTCGCGGAGGTTCAGCTATTTTTCAGCGCTGATTAAGCACTTCCATTAAGCATAAGCTGACGATAATCTTAATCGATGCGAATTATTATTATATTGTTAGTTACAATTTTAGTGGATTTCACTTCTGTTTATCGATTGGCTTCAATAAAAAAAATCCCCAAACAGGAAGTGTCGCTATCCTTGCCTGAGTTGGCGAGAGTATGTCTCCTAAGGTTTGCATCGATAACAATGTATTTTTATTTATTAATCTGTAACATGTCATGATTAGCGTAATTGGCGTTAATTGCGCACACAAAACATAGCGCAACGCGAAACGAGTGGCTGATCTTGACTCAGATAACCATTAGTCCAGAGCTCGAGCGGGTTTCGAGTCAACTATATGTATATAGCGTATGATAAATATTACCTATACATGCAAAGGTGTCATAATTTTTACATATTAGACGTAAACATCGGAACAATAGCTTTAGATCTACTGGTGATCGTTATTCAGGACGTGAAGTGTTTAATTTTTTATTTTTTGTTGTCACTTAATTGCTTACTGAATAGGGAAACAGAGAAAGTGGTTTACAAAATCAAAACTTCACAATCTTTGCAAACAAATTCAAAACTGTAACGCTATTATTAGATAACTTGTCTGCTCTGTAATTATTTCTCTGTAAACAATTTTTTTTATTTTGCAATTAAAATAGCTTTCTTTGTATTCAACATAATTGCTATGCAAAAGCAAGAGTAGAAAAATTCTTTTATCTGATATTTTTGATTGCGATATTTTTTATCACTTTAATTGTAATTTTTATTTTCGCAACTAATAAATTAAAATTTTAGGGTATTATTAGTAAAAAGAATTTATAATTAATTTTTTAAAAATAATTTATAATACATTATTTAATAATTACTTAGACTTTAATATTGAAAATTAAATATTTAAACTCAAACTTCATTAGTCTTACTATTAATATGACAAGTGTTTATATATTTATAAACTTATTTATTAATATATTTATTTTTATAACCAAATAAAATTATGAAAATATCTGACAAATTATGAATTAAAAATTAATTTTTACAAAAAAAATAAATTAATCATAAAAGGTATTGGCGTGGAAGTGGGAAACACACCCAATTAGACAGGCAATGACTAACGAGAAATTTTCTGGAACAACACATTTTCGGTAACCGCACCGGACATTGCTTTATCATGTCTCAGCTCGTGTCACACTAGAATAATTTTTTTCACACTTATTTATTCCCACCGTTTCGGAGTCGGCTTTGTGTTTGATATTTGTTTTTTTTTTACTTCAATAAGTTTAAATTTAGATCAGTTTTAAATAATAATATAAATTTATGAATACTTCAATAATTATTTTATAATTGATATTATTATTTGCCGAGAAATTCAAATCAGAATTTTATAAATCGTTTAAAAATATATATTTTTGAAATTAACTCATAAGTTATAAAAATAATTACAGTCTAGTCATATAATTGAATCATCATATAATAACAAATAAATATAATTAAATAAACTAATCATAAGGCATGTCATAATTTTATTTTTTTACTATCCATAAAAAAATATGCGTTACATTTTAATTATTTATTTATTGCCAATTAAATAAGTACAAAGAACGCCCGTTACCTAATTTTTCTTTAATTTTGTAAAATTAATCGCTATTATGCTAATTCTTGATTACAACATAAAAATAAAATTTTATTATTACGTAATTAGTTATGTCAAAGCTATTATTTAACTATGATATTATGTAAAAATTGCTGTAATGAATGTAAAAGTTTCTGCAATTTGTATGAAATTAAAAAAAAATAAAATCAAAATTAAATAATCAGAACAAAATATAATACACCACAGAGTATGTGATTTAAATGTTTTAATTTATTTTTAATTGACATACTTTTCTCTCTATACAACAAATAACATAAACAATTTGTTTCGAGAGACCTTCAATTTGTTACGAATCAGAAGATTTGTCTTGAATTCAATCTAAGCATGAGTTTTATTTTTTTATATTAAATTTTTTGCAATAAACATATCTTTAATTTAAACATAATTTTATTATTTATAAATAAAGATGTGGTTTAAAGTGACAAAATATTGTTCAATAATACAAGATATTGTTTGATTAGATAATAGCAAAACAGCTATTATCTAATGATTAATTACAATACTTTAATAATTTTATTCATAAATTTAAAAATTAAAATTAATGCTCGTCTCTTTTATAGAATAATTCTGAGAAATTACGCGTATTTAGTTAATACAAGTAAAGCACTTCAACTCTTTGATAACTCAGCATAATCTTCATAACTTTATTGTTATTTAGTAAATACAAATATGTATATAAATAGCAAAACCTAATATGTTTGATAATAAGTTGATATTATGGAGAGGTTATGCATACATACACATACACACACACACAGAAGATAGTAAAAGTTAAATTTACTTTCTTTATCATTTTATAATACTGTGTGGGATTATTTATTATACAAGCGTACATAACGACAATAACCTCTGAATTAAAATAAATAAATATCTCTTAATTACAAGTAAATAATTTCAAATGAATTATTAACACAATTATTCGACAAATTATTATTCGCCGTATTATTCGAGTTATTCAAAAATATCTTCAAAACAATGGAGCGAATCCAGTGATGGGCGACAATTAACTGCCTTAACGGCGGTTTGTTTAATACAATCTTCTTGAAGTCCGCCCGAAACTTGTCCGATATGTAGAAATAGATGAACGGATTGATGGCGGCGCTGATCACGTACAGGGCGTACGCTAAGTACGAGTACTTGTCGTCCTTACGGACCGCGCATATGTGCTGATCGTATCCTTTGGTGAACGAGAACAGGATATTGAGATGAAAGGCGAGGTAAAACACGGCGAACACGGGAACGATCGCGATCAGCATTTTGATGAGTTTACGGGACTCGACTATATTGCCGCTCACTTGACTGGCCTGAAATTCGCCGCTCCGGTACTTGAGATAGTAGCAGATGCGGGCGTAGTTATAGGTGGTCAGCGTTAGCGGCACGCAGTACTGCAGCAGAAAACGGCTGCCGAACGTGTACGCGTCGTAGGTCTGGATCTCGAATAGAGGATTGGTTACGAGCCATTGATCGACGTGAAGACACTCCATGCCGAGTGTGGAGTAGTTAAACGTGTAGATATTCCACGACACAAGAAACGGCAGGGACAGGAGAAGGGAGACGAACCAGATTAGGGTAAGTAGGAGTTTGGTGGAGAGACGGTCGATCGGGTTCGAGCCGAACGGCGGCGTGCGGACGATCATGTAGTAGCGATCGTAGCTGATGACCGTCATGGTGATGGACTGCGAGTAGGCCGACACCGCGTTGATGTAGTTGGCGATCGATTGGATGAGGAGAGCGAGGTTCTGGTGGGACGAGACGAACGACGGCGTCACCGATAGGAAGGGTACCACAAAACCGAAGATTAGGATAATGTCGCTGATGGCTATCATGCCCAGTAAGAGCTTAGCGCGCTTGAACTCGCTGTTGGTTTGGTTGTCTTTGTTGAAGAAGATAAGGCAGGTGTAGATGTTGGAGATGAAGGTGAGCACAACCGCCACATCGACTATGTTGAGCAGCACGAAGAATAGCACGTCGTAACACCCGTTCATCTTAACTGATTTTTCTTAATTAAGATCACAACCTTAGTAGCATATTATGTTAAGACACGAATCAGTGCTGTCTTGAGATAGACTTTCTTTTTGTTAGTTATGAACGCGTTTAATATTATTACAAATCCTTTTGACTCGTCAGTCGATGCGCTCTTAAAGAGGGGCCGAACTGACAGTTTCGCAAACAGACGAAAGTGATCGGTGATCACATTGTTTACAAAACAAAATAAAAAAAGTTTTTATCTGTGTCTCCGCGTTGACAGACTCAAATAATCATTAGCAAACATTTGCTTTTATTCTCATAAACGGGTAAATAAGAAATGAAAATAACAATTCGGATGAAACGCGTAAAATTTTCTAATAAACATTTTAGCTAATGATTTATCATTTTAGTAATTTATTTGAAAAATTGTTACCGCAAAAACTTAGCGCATATACGATAGTAAGCTATAATTCAAAAATGTTATTATTTGTAGAATTTTTGTTGAATAAATGTTTAGAAATTATCAATTATTTCGAAAGCTATAACTTTATAACTTAACCATGAATTTTGGAAAATAAATTTATATAACTTATTAGACGAAAATAGACAAATGCGTAGGCGTGATAAGAGGTGCAATAAATTTACAACAATACCATAAATTTATATTACAAAAGGTAAATAACTTTTAACTTCAATTTAACCCGTTGTGCCTCTAATGATCTCCAGCTTCGAGCGCAGTGAAAATGGTTTGCTTAATGAACAATAATTTTGATCTGCGCTCTATTAAAGCTTGAGTTTAACGCTCCAGCTTTTAGATCCAATGATTATCAGAATCAGTGAACATATTGTAATACTCAATGCAATGAAATGCATACATTATTTCTTATTGTTACTCTTTTATATATATATATATATATATATATATATATATATAAGTAGATTAGATAAATAAACGGCGTAAACAATAATAAAAGGCAGTAAATTGCGGAATTGTTGTTAAATTGTTTTCAGTGAAATAAATAAATTTTCCTAAATTATTATCTAATATTTTTGCATAATTAAAATTAATAGGCTTTATTTTTATAAATATATTGGAAAAATAAATTTAAGATAAGGAGAATTCACTCCTCTTATTGCGATTCAACTGTAATCCTAGTGAGTGAGTGAGTGAGAGAGAGAGAGAGAGAGAGAGAGAGAGATAAAAAAATATATAATAATACTTTTATTTTATAATTTAATAATTATTTAAAGTGAATTTATATTAACAATTTAATTTTCAATTAAAGTCCAATTAGTAACAAAATTACCAGTCGGAACACAAGCTCAATAATGCATAAATTTGTTTTGGCAGTAATACTCTAAATTCATATTATAGATTAAGTTACAGTTTTGAAATATACACCCCTCTCCCTCTCCCACGCCTGACTCTTTGATAATAAAGGGAAAAATTTTGGATACCATCCCATTAATTTTAATATTTAGGAATTATATAAATTCTTGATTATAATTGCAGTTTAATTTATAGATTACACATAATTGTGTATATAATTTCTATTATAATTATTTTTTGGTAATCGATTAAATAAATTAACACATTAAATATGTTAGTTAACGCTTAACAATAGTTTCGTATTTATAAAAATTTGTTTAAAACCGGTTTTTCATAATAATATTTGTGTTTTATTAATAGAAATATAATTACGATATTTTGTTTCAATTGCTTGTCTTGCGTATGCAAAATACCTTTTAATTATAATATTAATAAATTAAATTTATTTCTTAACTAATTTTATGCTTCATTTTTACATACGAACACATAATTATAAAATCCAAAAGAAAAATTGCGCAAATTTGTATAATTCAATGAATAACAATATTTTTGTTACTTTAAAAATATTAATTCACTATTATAATAAAATATTTTTGGTCATATTTTGACGCGTTATTGTTTCGACACTTCTAAAATCCACATTCCGTTCATTTCGAAAAAAATGTCAGCACAAACTGATTGTGTAGAGATCGTGTTTGTTTCCATACCTCAGCGAATCTGTTCATATAATCAAAAAAAATAATAAATAAAATAAAATTTAATTTAACATTTCTCTTACTCTTTATGAACACAATTCCCCACATTATACTCCACACCCAACCGAACACGAATATGGCGGTCACGATCTGGAGCGCAGACGAGACAAAACAGATGAGAAACGCTTTGCACCAGTGTTTCGAGCCGTACTCCGTGTCGCAGCCGAACAGTATGGTCAACGACGCCACTAATGTGCCTATAATTTTGTGCCGAATTTGAACAAAAAAGAGAGAAAAGTTTCTCAATTAGTAATTCATTACAAGTCTATTAGAAATGTTTGACGCAAATCGACGTTATTTCTGATTAATATATATATATATAATTATATAGATTAGTCGTTCAAAAAGCCATAATCGAAAATGTTTTTTTTTTTGCTAAAATCATTAACAATTCGAGTTTGATTTTGTGTGTATGTGTGCGCTAAAGTTAACCTTCACTTTTGTAGTTTAATACGAGTCTAACCTTTTCTCTCTCTTTATAGTAAAAGAGACCTAATTTTGATTCGCAGCGGCACTCACTCGTGCGTGCGATCGATTCATTATTAAAAAACTTTTAATTATTAATAAGTTTTTTTTCCATACTTAATGCCAGTTTTTTTTTACCTTCAATACTAATGGAGAGTATGTGGCAATGAATTTTGCGTTTTCATATTTAAATTGGCAAAACTAAGTCAACTCTAATGTCTATTATTATAATAAGTTGTGATGAGAAGATAACATGTTTAGGTTTTTTTTGCCTATAAATCATACTTAAATCCCACTTAGTTTTATAGGATTATTGATTTTATATTTCCTGTAATTTATATTAACAAAAATAATTGTTATTTAAAATATATAATAGTAAAGATATGAAGGCATTGTTAGGCAAATGTATTTTTAGAATTCATTAGAAATTTTGTTTAAATGTTTTTTTATGTAATTTTTTAGAATAATTTAATGTTTAAATAATTAAATTTATAGAATTCATAGAAATTATATTTAAGAACTTTTTTTTAGCAAAATTCCAAAAAATCCATATATATTTTCATTTCTAAATTGATTCCACTCTTTTTACAAATGAAAATTTATTTTGTTAGACATTAAAAATTAAAAACTCCGACATTATAACTATTGATATTTCTATCACACAAGTTTACACATTAACACAGTAAATGTTTAGCGTATGTTATTATGCTGCGCATACGTTTGGCTAATAAAATAAAATTCGCATTAATATTTGAGCGAAAATTCATTAACATTATTGTTTTTTGGTTTTACCCGACAAACACACTGACTTAACAAAAAGCTGTTTTGTTTTAATAATAGCTAAATTAATTAATATGAAAACTCATACGCACATAAATAAAACAACATTCAAAAAAAACTGAAGCACTATGTAATCGATAACTTAGTGAATAACATATTTTTTCGGCTACACTTTTGAAATCAATTGCAGACATTTTAAAAGTAATTCAAAATTTTTAGGGACGAGGAGTGACGAGAAAATTGATGAAATGAGAAAAACTATTAGCCGTTAATTTATTTTAATTATTAATTATTAAAAAAATTTTTTGCATTGTATGCCAGCGATCATCACAATTATCTTAATTGAACAAAAACCAAAACACCAGAAAGAAAAAAGCGAAAACCTATACAACCATAATAATAATGACCATAATTGCCGACATAATTATGAAACTAGCCTTCAAAACAATTTTCTAGTGTTGTTTAACGCCCAACCTTTGACCTTTAGAAACATTTTTTTGGTGCTCAAACAACAAAGAAAGCATTTAATTAAATAAATGTTTGGTTACCCAAACCGGGCAGCAGAAGGTTGACCACAAACAGCATGAGCGCCAAACAGAGCGGCATCGTTGGCACCGCGCGCCGAAAAAAGCCGTGACCGCTAGTGTAGAACATGTCCGGATCCAAGGCGTAGCCGTTCGGTATGAGACCGGTGTCGGAGAACGTGCAGCTGTTCTCCAGCTGTCCGTTGGCGGCGATCTCCCGATATGGACAGTAGTAGGGATTCTTCACTCCCTTGAGTATTGTGGACGGTTCGCAGCTGTTGTCCTGACAGCAGGTGACCGCGCAGTAGAATTGTGGATCGACTCCGGTCAGCGGTGACGGTGACGGTGCGGTCGGCGATGTGGACGCGTCGCGCGGGTAGCCATTCATTTTGGTCGACATCGCGGTCGGAGAGTATTAGAATTTATTTTAATTAATTCTGTAAATTTAAATATAGTTTTTACTTTAATTTTAAGAAAAGAAAGTTTAATATTTTAAATTAAACAAAAAGTTTTAAATACTTTATAAATCAAATTATTGGTTAAAAAAAAGACAAAACTTACTGTCGATTACAGCTAAAGATCACAGATTTTTTTCTACTTTAACTAAACTTTTCTTATTCAGTATTTTGATTTGAATATGAGTTGCGCCTCATTCTACACATTCGCCGACAATCAGTGAATTATGCGTACCTGTTCTGCCGATTTCTGTCGATCTGGTTATTCAACATTGAAATATGCCGACACACTCACAAACACATACAGTCTATCGTACACATCGCACACGCATTGTGTAGTGCATTGAGAGTGCAGTCACACATTAAATATTAATTGTTAATAGAGGTATTTCTCCCCCTTTACGAGATGGGATTTAATGCATATGCGAGCGATGTGTGTGTGTGTGTGTGTGTATGTGTGTGTGTGTGTGTAATGTGTGTGAGCTTTTTTGCCATAGATTTTCAAATATCATATGCGCACACAAAAGTTGACTAATAATTGGGTTAAAAGTTTTCAATGTTAACGAATCTGAACTAACATTAGTCAAACAAATGAAGAGAGAGAGAGAGAGAGAGAAGAGAGAGAGAGAGAGAGAGAGAGAGAGAGAGAGAGTCATTAATCTAAGTTTAGATTTTGTTTAATTTTTGATAGTATTAAAATTTTTTATGTTAGCATTTTTATCGTCATATTATATATCGATATATGGAAATACCTTATATAGTAATTAATATTATTCGGATAGTATGTTTGATAATCTATTTTTTAAATGTTTACCTAATCTTATTTGTGTTTTCTACGTTATATTTAGTATTAATCAAATTACTTCGTTTCAGGTGTGTCCCTCATTTGATACATTCATTTGTATTATCATTAAGAAATTAGTATTACTTTGATCGCTGTTAAGATAATTATAGTATAATTTAAATAATTATGATTTCTTTTTATGTTGACATTTGCTTCTGTGTACTCATTAGGATAGGACTTGTATGTAGGATTTTAAATACATATATATAAATGTTTGGTTATCGATTCGATTTGAATTTTTGTTTTATCGCGAATAACTATAAGCGAAAAATTTTGTTAATTGAAACAAATGATGAAAAAGTAAAAAAACATTTCACTCTTTTTTTAATAATCAAAATAACAAAATTTGTGAATATATATATGAGAAAAAGTCCTCGTTTTGCTGCTGAAATCCTTCCTCCTGTTGATTGTCGGCAAAATCTGCAAACAGAGCCCTTTCGTCAAACAGATCTTCGTCAATATTTTCGAGATCGATATCCTCCGGCAGTTCCATCTGACCGACCGGTTCGTCCATTCCAGCGATTTGCTGCCGAAACCGCTGAACCATATGCTCGGCGGCCGCCATGTTTCCCGCTATTAATTGATTAATAAGTGGAGGCGGAAGGTATTGCGCATTAGGATATTCAGCCAACACATCACTTACCTGTTGCGCTACCATATTGTCCGCATCACCGATTTCCTCATCGATGTTGACGTATCCCAAATCAACAAACACCTGGTTTGGATCTATTATGTCCATAACGTCGAAACCCTGTTCTTCGTGCAACACATTCTCGATGTTTCCAATGATCTCATCGATAGTCACCTCTCTCTGTCTTTCACCTTCCGGCGGACCAGTTTCTGTCGCGATTGTCATTCGCCTCCGTTTGTATGCAGTCTCTTCACTCCTTGAAAGCTCCTTTAGTCTCTGCAACTCTCTTTCTCTCTCTCTTTCTTTCTCTCTTTCTTTCTCTTTCTTTCTTTCTCTTTCATTTTTATTAATAAGTCTCGCAGACTTTCGTAAAGGAATGTCTTTCGTCCTGAATCTGTTCAGATTCTTCCTCTTCTGGCGGATTCACACTTACCCTCGCCTTCGGAACCGTTTTCGTCTTCTTTGCTATCCGTCCCTCCGACCCACTCTTTCTCTTCGCTGTACTCCCACTCTCTTCACTTTCTCCTTCTCCTACCTCTTCCTCGTCGCCCGCCTTCGACTCTGGTCTGAATGATCCTCGACCTCTCGGCCTTCGCCTGACCGTTGCCGGTGTCGATGTCGATGTCGATGGACCGCCAATAGTTGTCGCCGTCGGAGCCGTTTTCGACTTCTTCTTTGCGTTTCCACTCTCTGACCGACTCTTTCTCTTCGCTGTACTCCCACTCTCTTCACTTTCTTCTCCCCCTATCTCTTCCTCCCCCCTCGGGCACACCGGCAACAGACACGTCTACCTCTTCCGCTTCGCCCGCCTTCCAAATCGAGTATTGCAGTTCTGTATAGATTTGCTTCTGTGTCGGCCATCTCTACAAAGATCGTATTAATCGCACACAGCTGTGCCTCGCAGTCAGCCATACTCTGCTCACTAAACCCGCCGAACTGTCTCGCATTCGCTGTTAATGTCTCCACTTTTTTGGCTGTTTTGTCGTAATAATCCTTATCTGATTTTGCCATTCTTTTTCTTTCGTAATCTTAATCTGAGCTTTTAATTTAGTAAATTGTTTCCGAAATGATTCTATTTTTTTTGAAGTTTTCAATACAATTCTTCAAAAAATAAATATTCTTATTCTCAAAATATTCTTATTTTATTAAATATGATTTTCTATTTTATTGTTGATTAATTTTTTTTTTATAATTTTTATAAAATATTTAGATTCTTAAATCAAATAAATAGCGCATTTATATATTTATCGAATATAATTTATGATTCTTTCAAAAAAAAATTTTTGGTTTTTGATAATTAAATAATAGTTATTTTTTTTAATTAATTTTATTATTACTAAATTATACGGAATTCTGTATAATTTTATTTTTCAAAAGATTTTACAGATTTCAATATTTTTCATTAGATTTTTACGTAAAATTTTTAATCAACACATTCAATAGAAAAAGTCAGCATTAATACAAATTTCAAACTTTACATATTTATTATCTATTATTACTTAAGAATATACAAATTGTTGTATTTTTATCATAATTCAAATCTAATCTAAATTAAAGGAAGAAGAAAACACTTATACACTAATTGATTGCTTATTGCTGTTCGTCTTCATCGTTGTCGACGATTCCTTCGTCTTTAACGGTAGAGTCACCTGTTTTGGCGAATCAATTAATTAAAACAAATTTTGAAAACTATTTTATTGGATGACTTTTGACTACTTTTCACTAACATTACTCATGATAGGCCTGTCGTCGAGCAGTCGTTTACCGGTGTTGGCCCACTTGGACCACATCACTCTCTCGAAAATATAGTACAACTCGTTGTTAAAGCTAAACACTCCACCATTGCTGGGATCAAACCCTTTGAAACGCGTGCCCGACTCTATCGAGCCCTCGATAAGGTTACCGAAAATACTGTCCTCGTCTGACTTCGTGTCGAACGCGTAGAATAGTGTCTCTCGAAATACGTAAATAGTTTTGTCCAAAATTACGGCCCCATTAATAACTGGATAATTGCATAAATCTATTAAAGACGTAGACTTGCGCTGTTTATGGCAGCCAAACAGATAGCGTATGTCAAACCAACTGCACTATAGTTTTATATATATAAAAATTTTCAGTTATGTTAGATTAATGTTATGCTAAATGTTTGTTACCATAGTTTCTGACTCGTAATTTTTTTCTTTCGTTTCATCCAATTGTTTCTGTTGATTGGAATATAATAATTATTAGTATTGATATTCAAGTCATTCTTAATTCAGTTCATTACCCCTTCGACTACAGTTAACACTTTGCGCCCATTCTCTACCACTTCCTTCACTTTTTTGTCCGCCTGTGTCGGCATTAGCCGTCTTCGGCAGAACTTATCGAATCGCACAAAATAGTACACATCTGTTTTCGACTCATGCAGGGCTGCGTTCAATTTGGGCGGAAATTTGTAGATGGTTTTGCTCACCGGTCCGGGTTTGCCGTCTTTGTACAGATTATTGTCTATTAGACGATAATACCAAACCTAAAGCAACAAATTTCTAATTTATAAACAATGTTAACAAAAACCAATTTGTGCCCACCATTGTGGTGACAATGTTCACAAACAGATAGCCGTATTCGTCTTTGACCGCCACAATAGTTCCGTACAGATTGATTCGCGGCTGCGGTTCGACCGGCTCTGCGACCGATATCTGATATATTAGAAAATTATTATTATTATTATTATTAAATCATAATAACAATTCGTGCATACATTGATATTCTCTGAACCAGTTTTATTCAGCTTCGGTTCGGTGTTCTAAATAAATAATTTTGATTTTAATTTGTTTAAAATCAAAACAAATGCCACATTTTTTATTTATTAATTGAAAGTAAAAGCAGGTATAAAATTTCTACAGTATTGCGTTTGAGTTGAACTCAATTAAGTCCATATGGAGTCCATATTAATATATTATGAAATAATAATAAAACAAAATTTTAATAAAATCAATGATAGCCGACCACAACCATCGGCAGCAATACCTTAGAATTATTAATTATTATTTAGTAATTTAAGCATTTTATCTATTAGAATAAATTGTAATTAAATTTAACCCATCGAAATGTAGCGGATTCTACAATATAATGCTTAAATTATAAACTTTAATTGTAAATCAAATGCTGGAAAGTTTTTTTGTGATTTATAAATATTGTATGCTTTTTGTCATAATAAGTGAGACAAATATTTTTATCGTACAAAATATATATTATTCTCAATTTTTTTAATCGAATTAAATTTAATATCAAAATCGCTCACAATCTATATTCTAAATAAAATTAATGATTCCAACGATAGAAGTAATTTTGTTATCTCTCTATTTTGGTGAGAGCTTCACATTTACAAACAGCTTATCCTCTCTTCCGGCAAACATTTTTGCCATTTCGGTGTCGAAATTAAAAGCCGTCCGCTTGGCCTCCGCCGCCGAAACGCGAATCGAGCGCACGCACCGCTTCGCATACCAATGGTCACCCTTCGCGCTGATTTTCAGTCTGCACTCAAACCTCTCGTCTCTGTCGACATTGTCCACAACGAACACATACAAGCAGTACTGAACGCGCGGCTCGCGAAACAACACATCGCTCTTCCAGAGGACGACCAGAAATGGCTGCGAATCGCACACCAAAAGGCAGGCCCAGTAATGATTTTTCGGCTGAGACAACAAACCAGTGACCAGCCATGTGTAGTCGCGGCCAACAGTCACGGCCGGCACGCCGTGACGCTCGATATGCCCGAACACGTCCGCCAAATTTCCGCTCCAATTGCAGCGCTCGGCGAAGCCCAGCGGACAGCAGTGCGGCCGAAACGGGCAGCTCTTCTCGTGGTCGAACTTGTCGGCGAACCTGATCTGAACAGCGCATCCCTGGCTATTGTATTTACAGTCGAAAGTCAAGTTCGCCGCCAACTGTTCAATGAGTAGACAGCGAATGCTTAGGCGAATGTCCGCGCGACACATCGGACACTCTTTGGCGCTCTGACGACACATCGCGCACAATATATGCCCGTTTCGGCACTGCAGGACTGGCGGCGAAACGTGATTCAAACAGACGGGACACTCGAGACGCGCCTGTATTTCGGCCACTGATGGAGCTCTTGGAGAGTCAATACTGTGGTCCACTGGTTGACCGACGAGTTGTCCACCAATTTCTTGATTATCACGATTGGTCTCTGTTTCGCTTTTGTGTTTCGCGCTTCGATTTCGCGTTTGAGTTTCTGTCCACTTCTTATTGTCGGTGCCTTTCCTTTCCTGTGAAATCGATCTCTTCATC